>JAUMHO010006609.1:1038-13419 GCA_032360965.1 Ulva armoricana | reverse complement strand
GTCAGGTCCGCCCGCTGCAACGCCTCGCGCACGCTGCGGAGCACCATCGAGTGGATCCGCGAAGGTTCGCGGAAGCGCACCTCGGCTTTGGTCGGGTGCACGTTCACATCCACGCCATCGGGCGGGAGTTCGAGCATGAGCGCCGCGGCGGGGTAGCGGTGCGGGTCGATCAACCCGCGGAACGCCTCCTTCAGCGCGTGCATGATGGCCCGATCGCGGATCGGCCGCCCGTTCACGAAGATGTGCTGCGCCTGCGCGGTGGCCCGCGCGATGCTCGGTCGGCCCACCAGGCCCCACAGCGCAATGGGCGTGGGCAGCACGCCCGTGGCCGAGCGCGGCCCCTGGTCATCGGCCGAGACTTCAAGCAGCTCAGCCCGCAACTCCGGGCCCATGATGGCAACCACACGCTCGCGCGGCGGCTGATCGGGCGGCACATCGAGCGCCGTGCGCCCATCGCACACGGCCTTGAACGCGATCGCCGGGTGCGACATGGCGAGCGCGGCGACCATGTCCATGCACTTGGCCTGTTCGGTGGCGGGCGTGCGCAGAAACTTCCGGCGCGCGGGCGTGTTGAAGAACAGGTTCTTCACGCTCACCACCGTGCCCACCGGCCCCGCCGCGGGCGTGATGGGCTTCACCGTGTCGCCCTCGGCCTCGACCACCGCCGCCGCGTCGTGCGCCGCCGTGCGAGAGCGGATGGCGAGACGCGAGACGCTCGTGATGGAGGCCAGGGCCTCGCCCCGAAAGCCGAGCGTGCCGATGCGGTCGAGGTCGCTTGCATCGGCGATCTTGCTGGTGGCGTGGGGGGCGAGGGCGAGGGCCAGCTGCGCGGGCGGGATGCCGTGGCCGTTGTCGGACACGCGGATGAGTTCGATGCCGCCCTGCTCGATCTCAAGCTCGATGCGTGTGGCGCCCGCGTCGATCGCGTTGTCGATGAGTTCCTTCACCACCGACGCCGGACGCTCCACCACCTCGCCCGCGGCGATCTGGTTCACCAAGAGCGCAGGGAGGGCACGGATGGGGGGCCGGAGCGCGGCGGTAGGGGGGGTGGGAGGGGCGTTGGCGGGGGCCGGGGGCATCGACGGCAGTGTATGTGCAGGGTTCTACGCTTGCCGCATGAGCATCTTTGCCAAGATCATGCGCGGCGAGATTCCGTGCTTCAAGGTCTACCAAGACGAGCACGCCTTCGCCTTTCTGGACATCAACCCCATCTCGCGTGGGCACACGCTGGTCATCCCGCGCGAGCCCGCCGAGCGGCTTGAGGGGCTCAGCGCCGCCGCCGCCGCGGGGCTCGGTGTGGCGCTGGCCCGCGTGGCGCGGGCGGTGGTGCGGGCGACGGGCTGCCCGGCGTACAACATTCTCCAGAACAACGGGCACGCGGCGGGTCAGTTGGTGATGCACGTCCACTTCCACATCATCCCGCGATACGACGATGTGTCAGGGCCCGCCGCGAGTGAAAGTGGTGGGGGTGGCCGCGGCCTCGACTACGCCTGGCCCGCATCGCCCATCGACAAGGCCGCCGCGCCCGACCTCGCCCGCCGCATCGCCGAATGCGCGATGGGCCAATAGGAAGAGGCGGGTGGCGCTGACGTCCGCCCACCCGTGCCCCCGCAAGTCGAGCCGCCCCGGCTCGACTTCGGTGCCCGTGCCCGCTTTCACACCTCGCCCAGCCCCCAACCCCCCCCTCACTGACAGCGTGTTGTCAGTCCACGACCGCGTTTGCGCGCGATCTGGCGGTCCTCGCCGTTTTCTCCCTTGCCCCGCGCGCGCCCACGCGCCATCCTCTCGCCGCGTGGACCGCACCGACTCCATCACGTCTTGTATCTCTGCCACGGGCTCGCCGCAGGCGTGCCCGTGCTCCCCGCCTTCCTCCCCCATGCCCACGATGAGCGCAGCGAATCGTGGCGCTGAACATTCCCCCGCCCCCTCATCAACGCATCAACCCATCAACTCGCTCACCGCTCTCCTCGAAGACTTCACCAACTCCCGCCTCACCCTGCCAGACATCGCCAACAGGCACAACCTCTCCCTCGCCGATCTCACGCTCCTCCTCGCCCGCCCCGATATTGCCGAGCAACTCGACGCCATCCAGTCCGCCGCGGCACTCCGCACCCGCATCGCCGCCGCGCAACATCTCCCGCTCGCCGTCGAAGTCCTCGCCTCCATCGCGAGCACCCACCGCGACGAGGAGTCCGCTCCCGGCTTCGACCCGGCGAACCCGCGCCACCGCATCCTCCGCCTGCGCCACCGCGAATCCGCCCGCCGCGCGGCTTCCACCCTCCTCCGCCTCGCCAACTACGCGCCCCGCCCCCCCGCGCCGGTGGGGCGGACATCTGTTTCAGTCGCCGTGGCGACTTGTCCGCCCGCTCTGGCCACTTCTCATGCCCACGGCTCTCATGCCCACGATGAGGTCGGCTCCGCGACCGAATCGTGGCGCTGCCCAGCCCCTGCGCTCACCGTTCCCTCCCCCGCCGCGCAGCGGCGCACGACCCTTGCCGGTCTTGAGCGACGGTCGCCGAGCGAACCCCCGGAACGCCGGTCTTTGCCACTCCGCCACCCTGCCACGCAGTTCACCCGCCTTGGCGGGCCACTTTCCTCCTTGCTCGTCACCACCGCCGGCACCACCCGCCCCCACGGCGACCCCTGATCTTCGCCTCCCACCCCTCACAGCGCCACGCGCGGCAGCCCCATCGCCCGCCGCCACGCCGAGAGCTGGCCCAGGTGCCCCGACTCGTGCTTCACCATCAGCGTCACCAGCATGTCGCCCACCGTCGGCTGCTGCGCCCGCGCGCGCTCCAGCGGGTTGGGGAACGCAAACACCGCCGGGCTCGCCGCCAGCAACGCACGCTCGGCCTCGTCGTGCGCCTCCTTGTACTGCTGAATCAACTCCACCCGCGCCAAGTACGCTGCGGGGTTGGCCAAAGGCTCCGACCTTTGCCCATGCGGGTGGTCGATCGGGTCAGGAAACGCCAGCGGGTGCAGCATCGCCGCGGCGACCGACGCGTACAGCGCCAGGTGCGACAGAATCCACGCGGGGTGGTTCATCACCCGGCCCGGCACCGGTTGGGCGAGCATCTGCGCATCGGTCAGGTCGCCCGCCAGCCGCAGCGCGTACGCGCCGTTGCGACGCCACGTGATCAGGATCGCCGACGTGAACGGATGCGGCACGCTCAGATGGGCCGGCGGTTGGGAGATGTTCATGGGTGGTCGGGCCGATAACGGAGGGTGGCGATGCCGGAACGTGGCACCGAATCATTCGCAGCACGTCAAGAACCGGGCGCACCGCCCGCACGGATGCCTCACAGACGTCCACCGCCCCCTTCGCCACGGGGGTGTTGCTGGTTTTTGCTGTACCCGCCACAAAATCGCTTGCATATCCGCCGGTTCGAGGCAAACTGGGTCTGAGTGAGTAGCCGCGCCGTTGCGCTGCACGAAAGTGGAAAGAAGGAGAGGAAAGATGAACAAGTCGATTGCTTTGCTGTCCGTGGTGGGCATGGGCCTTGCCGCCTGCGCGGCCAACGCTCAGACCATCACCGCGCCGTTCGCCGCCAACTACTCGTACACCGACCTCGGGTCGGTGCCCGGGCTGCCCGCCCAGTACGGCGGCGTCACCATGCTGCGCGGCGACAACAACACGCTGCTCATCGGCGGCCGCGCCAACACCGGCAACGGCGCGTTCTACACCGTGGGCGTCACCCGCGACGGCAACGGCCACATCACCGGCTTCGGCGGCCCCGCCCAGTTCTTCGGCGGCGGTGAGTATAACGACGGCGGCGTCGCCTACCAAGAGAGCACCGGCATCCTCTTCGCCTCACGCTGGCCCGTGAACCAGCTCGGCATGATGCGCCCCGGCAGCAACACCACCGACAAAGTCATCGACCTCGGTCCGCTCGGCGTCGAGGGCTCGAACGCCTCGCTCGCCTTTGTGCCCGGCAACATGCCAGGCGCGGGCCAGTTGAAGATCAGCTCGTGGTCCGGCGGCCAGTGGGGCACCCTCACGCTCACGCCCGACGGCACCGGCCTCTACGACGCGGCGGCCTACACCGAGGCCCCCGACTCGCGCCTCCCCGGCGGGCCCGAGGGCTGGGCCTACGTGCCGCTCAACTCGCCCGTCTTCGGCACCACGCCCACCATGATCCTCTCCGAATACAGCGCGGGCCAGGTCTCGGTCTACCAACTCGACGCCAACGGCGACCCCATCGTCGCCTCGCGCCAGCTCTTCATGGAGGGTCTCGCCGGCGCCGAGGGCGCCCTCATCGACCCCCTCACCGGCGACTTCATCTTCTCCACCTTCGGCGGCGGCGACCGCGTGATCGTGGTATCCGGCTTCAACATCCCCGCGCCCGGCGCGGCGGTCATGCTCGGCCTCGGCGGCCTCGTGGTCTCCCGCCGCCGCCGGCACGCCTGATCGCCGCGTGCGGACGGCCGCACGCACCCAAAGCCCTTCTGCACCCACTCGGCCCCGGCGCACCACGCCGGGGCCGTTTTCATTCACGCCCCCGCCTCACGCATACGCGTGCAGGCCCGGCAGCAGCAGGTTGACGCCGAAGTAGCACCACAGCATCGCAAAGAAGCCCAGCACGCTCAGCCACGCCGTCACCAGGGCCTTGTCGCGCACCGCTGCATAGCGCAGGTGGATCACCACCAGGTACACCAGCCACGTGAGCAGCGCCCACAGTTCCTTGGGGTCAAAGGCCCACCACCGGCCCCACGAGTGGTCGGCCCACCACGCACCCAGCAGAATGCCCACGCCCAACGCCCAGAACGCCAGGTGCAGGATGGTCATCTGCGCGCTGTCGAGTTGCGTGAGCACGCTGGCGGGCTTGCCGCCCCCCCCTCCCAGCGCCGTGCCCGCAACCTCGACCGTGGCGCTGCCCCCGCCGGGCAGGGCCACCTGCGCGGTCTTGGGACCAGCAACCGCCACGACACGGGCCGCCGCGCCGCCGAAGTAGTGCGTGGCGAGGTAGAAGAGGCTCACGATGAAGCCCAGCGAGATGAGGCCGTAAGAGAACAGCACGGTGGTCACGTGGTACTTGAGCAGCACGCTGGTGTTGAGGATCGCCGCCTCGCGCTCAATCGAATAGCCCGGGATGCCCGTTTGCGTTGCCGTGATGAGCACCAGAAAACCCACCGCGGCGACCGCCGCGCCGAAGATCGCCTGCCGCTTGACAATCGCGAGCGCCAGGCCGATGGTCGCGGCGAACAAACTCACGCCGGTCATGCTCTCGAACTGGTTCTGGATGGCGAAGCGTTCGGCGATGATGCAGCGGGTGATGAAGCCGAAGGCGTGCAGGCCGACAGCGCAGGCGAGGAAGCCCGCGCCCAGCCACAGCAGGCCGCGCCGGCCCGTGCCGAAGCTCACCAGCAGGCTCACGAGCGCCAGGGCATAAAGCCACGAGCCCCACTCGAAGGGCCGCGCCGCGTTGTAGAGGCGCTCCAGCGACCGCTTGGTGGTTGGGTAGACCGCCGGGTTGAGGCCCGGCAGGATGGCGGCAAGGTCCTTCGCCGCGGCGTTCACGCCCGCGGCATCCATGGCGCGCCACGCCGCGCCCAGCGCCTTCACCGCTTTGGCACCGGGCGAATCAGGCGCAAACGACGCGAGGTGATCCCACGGCGCGTTCGCATCCTTGGCCGGAACGAGCAGCAGGTTCTGCGCGCCCAAGGCGTAAAGCATCATGCCCTCGTGCACCGAACCCAGCGCCTTCTGGTACGCATCGGTCATGCTCGCGCCGGCGACCTCGTTGTACAAACCGCTGATCTGGCGCGGCGACACGCGGCCCATCCGGCGCCAGTTCTCCCGCTCCACGTCGTTCTCCGGCCCCACGAACGCCCGCCGGAGAAACTCATCTCGCAGGGGCAGGTAGTTCACGCCCACCAACGGCTTGGCCTCGTAGTAGCTCGGGTCGATGATCATGTCGAGAAACGTGAAGAGCGGGTCGTAGTGCAACCGCTCGACGCCCGAGCCGCTGGGACGGGGCCGGAAGTCGAGGAAGTCCCGTCGGCCCATGATTCCCGCGACGGTCTCGCGCGCCAGCGAATCCAGAATCTTGACGCGCCCGTTGTGGAAGACGGCGAGATCGCGCAGCGGCGTGAGATCGACCTGCCGCGAGAAGACGTGCTTCGCCGCCGCGTCAACGGCCCTGCGCTCGGGCTCACCGAAGGGGTTGGTGGCGCCGGCCTGGGAGAGCATGAGGGTCTGCGGGTGGGCGTTGCCCGCGGGGCCCTGACGGCCCACGGCCTGTACCGCGGCGAGCGCCATCGCGAGAACACCCAGCGTGATCCTGAACGCGTGAGAAAGCACGAGTCACCTCCGATTGACGCCGCGATTGCTCGCGGCTTGCCCGTTCGTGTGTCCGTTGACCGCCGCACTGTCACCGTTGCCCGAAGCCGCAGCCTCGCCGCCTTCCTCGCCCCCGACCTCGGCACCCGCACCGGGCCGAACGTACTCACCCCGTGCGAGGGCCCGCTGGATGGCCTGCTTGCGCCGCCGCAAGACGACGGGCTTGAGGTAGAAGGCGTAAGGAATGCCCAGGCTCATCATCACCGCGCCGGCGGCGATGATGTAGATGCCGGGGTTGTTGCCCACGCCGAGGATGGTGAAGTTGGCAAACGCGCGGGGAAGCTCGCCGCGCTCGGCGGCCTCTTTGGTCTGGCTCCAGCCGCGCTGGTCCCACCCAGCCTGCGAGAACTTGTACTGGGTGGGAGCGACCCAACTGACAAGCCAGCCCACGGCGTTGGCGAGCGCGGGCCGTTCGGCCGACCACTCGAACGGCACCTTCACGAGCAGCGGGTCGTTGAGGCTGGTATAGCGCTTCTCGATGGCCGACTGGTCCATGGTGCGGCCGCGGAACACCAGCACATCGGACCGGAAATCGCGCGGCTGGCTGGAGTGCGGGTACGGGAACATCTCGAAATCGGCGAGTTGCAGCCCCAGGTCGGGGAACGGGTGCCAGCGCCGGCCGAACGCCACCGTGATGGTGCGGCCCGCGCCGCCCTCGCCCGCGGCAGCAGGGTTGGCCACACCCAACGGCGGGATCGTGATCGTGCGCTCGTTCTCGGTGCCCACGGCCACGTACTGCGTGAAGGGCACCCAGATGGTGCGCGACCACGCCGGTTCGCCGCCCGGCCGCGATGGGTCGGCCGCCGACACCTCCAAGGCAATCGCGGCCTGCTTGTGGTTGCCGATGGCCTCGCGCTCGCGCTGGGCCTCGGGCACCACCACGGGCGTCTCGACGCGCTCAGCGTGCGTCCAACGCTTGCCCAACCTCAGCGAGACCGCCGGGCCGAACGGGATGCTCTCGCCCGTCGCCAGCGCCTCGATCACGCGCGGCTCGCTGCGCTCATCGCCGCCCCCCCCACCCCCCGGCACGCGCACCAGCGCGCGAACCATGGGCGCAGACTCTCCCACTGCGTCGCCCCCGCCGGCACGTCCGGCAGGAACCATCTCGTCAAGGTACACCTGCACGATCGACGCATCGATGTAGGTGAGGATGATGGACTTGTCGGCGTTGCGCCGCTTGGGCATGCCGCGCTCGTTCACCTCGCCCGCGAGCATGTCCTGATTGATCTCGGGGAAGCGGTGGTACACGTAGCGTGTGAACGCGGCCTTCGCGCCGCCGAGAATCTCCGGCGGGGTCACATCAACCACGGCCACGCTGCTGGTAGCACCCTCGTAGCCCTTGGTGATGATCGGAAACGGCGGAGCGGGCATGATGCCCCGCACCTCGATCGCGTACCCGGCCGCCTCGATCTTCTGCCCCTCCGTGATCGGGACGACCTTGCGGTACTTCATCCCCGGCACCTCGATGAGCAGGGCATGACGCACGCCCGCGTCGAGCGGCGACCGCAGGGCCTCCCACCGTGCCTCGTCCATGCCGCGCGTGTACTCGATCGCCACAAACTGACCGAGCATCGCGAGGCGATCGGCGGGCGCGAGCGGAAGGAAGGGGATGTCGTCCACCCGCTCGGTCGGCCGTGCGGCGGCCCCACCAGCCGCGGCAGCCTCGCCACCCGTCTCGCCCTCAAACTTGGAGTGCAGTTCGACAATGCGAATCGGGTTGGCCTCCGCGGCCACAGCCCCTGTCCCACCGTCGCCCGCCTCCACGGGTCGCCACCGCTGCACGAGGTTCGCATAGCTGGCGTAGCCCACGACCCGGAACGCAAGGTCGGGGTCCACCATCCCCATGCCGCGCGGCACGGGAAGATCAAGCGTCCGCCCGCGGTCGCTCGCGTGCTCGTCCGCCCCATCGCCCACGCCCTTGCCCAAAGCGGTGAGGTTGTAGTCGTTGTAGCGGGGCAGACCGCGCAAGGCCCGCTGCTCGCGCGGACGGGCCGACTTGGCATCGCTCTGGCGTATCCACAGCACGGGCTGCGTGTTGTCGAAGAACCCGCGCTCGATCTGGCCGGGCGAAGGGTTGCCCGCCGCGTCGGGCTGGCCCGCCAGCAGCAACACATCGCCCTCCTGCTTGAGCGCGGCGTAGTACACGCTGCCCAGAGCGATCGTGATGATGCCGGTGTGCACCGTGAGCACGCCGATCTTGGGAACGGTGAAGTCGATGCGTCGCACCGTGGCGACCATCAGGTTGAGCACGAAGAGCAGCAGGATCAGTTCGAGCGGCCACCACGAGTAGAACTCGAGCTCGCTCATCTCCATGCCGGGAAGGCGACGAATCGTGAGTGCCCGGTACTCGTTGACGAAGCCGGCAAAGAAGCGCAAACCCGTTCCCGCGGCCTCGTCGTAGCGCAGGCGCGGCCACGCAAACGCGAGCCACGCCCACATGGAGAGCGCACCCAGCCCACCCAGCGCGGCGAAGGATGCGATGAACCGCGTGCCGCGCCCCACCCGACCCTTGAGACGGGCCGAGAGGAGCCAGGCGGGCAGCAGACCGCCGATCGCGACCGCGGCTATCGCCGCGCCCGCGTAGACCAGCACGGTGGGAATGAGCGCCAGCATCCCGATGGGCGTGCTGGCCAGAATGCCGAAGAGCGCCACCAGGCTGAGCAGCAGCACGGCGAGGGCGATGGAACTGAACGCCCGCAGCACAAACTTTGCCGGCCACGCCCACACGGGAAAGAACCGGTCATCCCACTCCAGGCTGTTCCGCCACTTCGCGCTCATACGGCCTCATGTTAGCGGTCGTCATCCCGGATATATTCGGGACATGGTCCTCACGCTCACCCGGCCCGCTCGTCCATCCGGCACGCCCGGTGCCCCTCGCTCGGCCCGCACCGCCGGCCTGCTCGCGGTGCTGATGCTGTTCCTGGCATCCACCGGCTGCACACTCACACGCCAGCAGCAGCTCCAGTCGAGGTCCGAGAGCGTCAACGGGAAGCTCTTGTCCGAGCGCACGCGGGTGCTCGCGCTGCCCGCCTCCGACGCTGAACGCCCGGCACGCATCGACCATCTGACCAACCTCAAACTCACGCTCAGCGCGGCAAACGTAGCCCTCGGCACCGTACCCCACGTGGTGCCGCTGGAGCAGCGACCCATCGCCTACGACATCCTGCAAGAGGTGTACGGCACGATCGACTGGAACATCCCGCTCGGCCCCGCCGAGACCAAGAAGCCGCTACCCGCCGGCTGGGCGGGCAACGCGCTGCAACTCGCACCGCTGACCCAGCCCAGGCCCCTCACGCCGGGAATCAACCCATGAGCACCTCGCGGACGTACAAGACGAAGATCATCGCCGACCCCGACGGCGGCAGCATGACCGCGATCGACGTTCCCTTTGACCCCAAAGCCGTGTTCGGCAAGGTGCGGGCGCCCGTGTCGGTGAAACTCAACGGTTACACGTTCCGCTCCACGATCTTCCGCATGGACGGCGGGACGTGGATCCCGCTCTGCCGCGAGCACCGCGAGGGTGCGGGCGTGCGCGGCGGGCAGACGCTGAGCGTGACGCTGACGCTGGACGACGCTCCACGCACGGTGGAGGTGCCCCGGGACCTGGCCAGCGCGCTCAAGGCGGCGAACCTGCGCGAGACGTTTGACGGCGTGAGCTTCACACATCGGCGCGAGTACGCCGAGGCCGTGGAAGATGCCAAGAAGCCCGAAACACGCCGAAGCCGGATCGAGAAGTGCGTCGCGGCGATGAAGGCCCGCAAGGCCGCGCCGGGCAAGGAGCCCGCGGCCAAGGCCAAGTAGCCGCAGGCCCCGCGTGCCCGATCGCGGGCCGAACATCGACGCGACCGGACGTACAATGGGTCGTGCCACGCCCATCAGCCGCTCATGCCGCCTCCACACCCGAGTCCGCGACAAAGGTTCGCCTCCAGCGTGTGCTCGCCGCGGCAGGCGTGGCCGCGCGGCGTGTGTGCGAGCAGATGATCCTCGACGGGCGGGTGCAGGTGAACGGGGAGGTGGTCCGAACGCTGCCCGTGTTCGTGGACCCGTCGCAAGACCATGTGGTGGTGGACGGACGCGGCCTGCCGCGTGCCAAGAAGCCCACGCACGCGTCGCAGGGCCACAGTCTGGCGGGGGCGCTCGGGCGGCCGGTGTACATCATGCTCCACAAGCCGGCCAAGGTGCTCAGCTCCACACGCGATGAAGGCGGGCGGCGCACCGTGATGGACCTGGTGCAGCACCCGGCCGCGGCACGCCTCTTTCCCGTGGGGCGGCTGGACTTTCACGGGTCGGGGCTGGTGCTGCTGACCAACGACGGCGACCTGGCCAACCGGCTCACCCACCCGCGCTTCGGCATCGAGAAGATCTACCTGGCGCACGTGAAGGGCGTGCTCGACGAGGCCTTTGTCGCCGATGTCGAGCGCGGGCTCAACGCCAAGCAGTTGCGTGCCTCGCACGAAATGGCCGAGGCCGCCGCGGACGTGAGCTTTGGCCCCCGGCGAGTGATCGCGCGGGCCGCGCGCCGGCCGGGGAGCATCCGCGTTGCGCTCTCGCGCACGCACGAGGACAAGACCGTGCTGGAGGTGCGCCTGGTGGATGCGGGCCCCCGCAGCGTGCCCGACATGCTCGCCGAGGCGGGCCTGCGGGTGGTGAAACTCTCGCGCGTGGGGCTCGGCCCTCTGGCCCTGCGCGGCGTGGGCGCGGGTCGCTGGCGCGAACTGGAAAACGCCGAGGTGAAGGCCCTGCGTATGGCGTGCGGGCTGGTGGCCCAGACGGGGGCGGGCGGTGCGAGCGGCCCCACGCCGCTATCACCCGCGCACCCGAAACCCGAGGGGGGGCGTTCACAACAACCTCACGTGTACACACCCGCGCGGCGTGACCGTCGCCCGCACGCACGCCCCGCAGCGGGCCCTGTGAACGGCCACCCGGGCAACGGCGAGCGCGGTAACGGCCGGCCTTCGCGAAGGGGAAGCCGATGAACAGCAACGGCGACACGCCCTCAGAAAGCGCGGCTGGCTCGGCCACGCCCGCGCCGGCACGCAACGGGGGCACGCCGCGCCCCACGCCTGACGATGCGGACGGCCTCACCGCGCCGCCGGGCGTGCTGAACCCCTACGACCACCCGCGCGGCCCGCTGCAACGGCTCGATGCGCTCACGGCGCGGGTCTTCGCGTGGGTGGGGCAGGACTCGATCCCGCGCATGGCCGCGGCCCTGTCGTATCGCACGATCTTCAGCATCATCCCCATCATGGTGCTGAGTTTCGTGATGATGCGGCTGCTGGCCGACAGCGAGACCCGTCTCAAGACGCTCCTGAGCAAGTTCCTTCAGCTCTCGGGCTTGTCGGAGGTGTCGGCCGGCAAGCAGAGCGTTGAGGAGTGGATGACGGGCATCGTCAACAACTTCAACAGCATCAACTTCGGGGCCATCGGCGTGGTGAGCGCGGCGACGCTGATCTACGCGGCCATCAGCCTGCTGGTGGACATCGAGTCGAGCTTCAACTACATCTACAACGCCCCGCGCGGCCGATCGTGGCCGCGCCGGCTCCTGCAATACTGGATGATGGTCTCGCTCGGGCCGCTGATGGTGTACGCGAGCTTCGCGGTGGGCGACACGCTCACGACCCGCGCCGTGGAGCTCGCCAACTCGCAGACCGGCACGCTCGCCCCGTACCTGATCGAGGCCTCCAAGTACGCCTCAACCATCTGCATCACCGCCACGCTGCTGCTGCTGCTCTACCTGACCGTGCCGAACACCAAGGTGCGGTTCATGCCCGCCGTGGGCGGCGCGTTCACCGCGGGCATCGGGCTGGAGTTCGCCAAGTACGGCTTCCAGCGGTTCGTGCGCCCCGAGAACTTCAACGCCCTCTACTCGTCGCTGGCCCTGCTGCCCCTCTTCCTGCTCTGGGTCTACATCACCTGGTTCGTCGTGCTGCTGGGGCTGCGGGTTTCTTTCCTGATGCAGCACGGCAAGCGCGGCGTGCTGCTGGCCGCCATCCGCGGCGATGGGCCCGGCAGCTACGGCACCGGCCTGGGCGGCTCGTGGG
>JAUMHO010006588.1:0-13421 GCA_032360965.1 Ulva armoricana | reverse complement strand
GTGCCCATAGCTTGTGCACAGAATGCCCAGCGCATGCACACTCTACATCGGCAACCCTGGCCTGCGCGCCGACGCACTTGCCGACTCCGGTTCCCAGCTGTCCATGTAGCGCAGCTGCTGCTACCTCTGTCATACCATGTCATTTCATCGCTTTTGGCGGTGCACTGGCTGCCTGGGCCTACATTCACGAGAATGACGAACGGCTCCGATCTCTCCACCTCGCAACGGCGCTGCTCTTCTTCAGGTTGCCAGGTGCCCAATAGGATGCGCCTGCAGAGGCACTGCTTGTGTTGAGCCTTCACGACGGTGGATTGGGGCAAGTCTCTTGACCCCGGGATCATTGATAAGTTGTTGGTTTCCTGTCGCAGGGTCCGAGAAGGTTGCCGATGTGCTTGTTCGCATGGATTGTTGTGTTAAAGGGGCTGGATTGATGCCAGCCTTTAACTTGCAAGGTCAGTGCTTTGCGATTGGCCTTAGGCGTCACCACGGTGACTGGTAACCCAGTGCTGACAGGAATCAACAAATGTTGTACAAGAAACCAATAGCATTGTGCGTCACCACGGTGACTGGCATCCCAGTGCTGACAGGAATCGACAAATGTAGTACAAGAAACCAATAGCATTGTGACAGTCTCAAGCAGTGAATCACGGACATGTGTCACTTCCCCCGCCCGGGCCAGTCACTTCCCAGTGAGTCCACCACGACGTCGACTGCCAGCAGTGCTGCATCCTTGAGTAGTAGTCTCTGGTGCGCGCTGTTGTGATAAGCAATGGCCACACGTATGGCGGCGATACATAGACGATATATATAACAGGCCTGTCCTGAGATACCGGGGGTTGAAGCGGGGGGCACGGGCACCGCGCGCTTTGGCTGGGCTGGGCTGTGCACATAGCTAGAGAGAGAGGGAGGGAGAGAGGGAGAGAGAGAGAGAGAGCGTGACGTGAGCGTGACGACGGCCAGCCAAGGGTTGGGTGGCTAGAGGGGCACCCCGCGGTCCCGCGGCGGGGCGCGCGGGGAAGATGGAACACATCTGGATAGCGTTCGCACCACATGTGGGCGAGCCTTGCTGCTGACACATGCCCACGTGTGCGGCTGGCGACAAGCCGAACTTCTGAAGCCTATGCGAAACAAATTATGCAAGCTTGTCATCAACACGCGCGAGATGGCGGCGCACGCGCATACAAGTCGCGGTTGTCCAAAAAGGAAATTGAGCAAGAAATTTTAAATTTTAAATTTTCATCGGGAATCAAGAAGGTACGCAACATGCTGCGCGCAAAGAACGAGCTCGATACGCCCGCTTGGGGCGACAGGTAAGGGCACGCCTGACTGACAAATCACACTGTACTGATGCCCAATCTGGGTCCCGCAAGGGGGCCGTCGCTTGCGCGGGACTCTGTAAGGAACGCGTTGCACACCCGATTCCCCGCCCCTTCCACGCCGGACTGCACACACTCCCCGGACCCTCTCCTTTCTCCAATCGGACCCCCCCTTCTCCCTCGACCAAGATGAAATTTCCCTCCGGTTGCCCCCGCCCCACCTCTTCCTGCGCGCGGGCCCCCCGTGCAGGGGGGTGCCGCGTGCTCGCCTTCGCTGTCATGAGTGATTGCCCGGGCCCATGCCATGCTTGTTGGGTGGCGGTGGGGTGTGCATGCAGAATTCTAGGGCGTGCGGGATCCCAGGGCTCCGTAGTGTTTCGGTGTGTGCTACTGTCACAAATGGGGCAATGTGATTGGTGTAGCAGTCCAAGTTGGATTGGTAGAGGCATGTATGCATTTGTGAGTCGCATTCAAGGCAGCGGAGGTTTGGGGAGTTATGCATAGGTTGTTTTGGTTAACTAGTGTGCTTGTTCTGTTTTTCCTCGTGTTAGCTTGCGCATTTACCTCTTGGCGGTGGCAGGCTGTTGCAACCATATGCATGTCTGTCTAACATAGTGGTGATGACTGTGATGGTTCCATTGTATATACAATATGGCACCCCTACTATAGTATCTAATGCCGCCCCTGTTGCGGTGCCCCCTTCTGCACCCGTCTGACATATATCCGCCCCTACTAGTAGTACCAGCGGTTAGCAAAAATACAAAGCTCAAGGGACCTTTCGAGATTTCGGGACCAGTAAATTTCTCCCACACGGCTTGCCTGATTTGAAAGACACAAGTGTTCTGATGATGTGCAACACCTGAGTGCTTCATTGCCAGATCTGCGTGAAATAGGTCCAGGCGATTCGCACGTTCTGTGATCCCCGTTTTAGGCATGGCGCTGCCTCCTCTCGTGCCGTTTTCTGACGTACCTGCGCCACGTGCACTGCTTCACAGCGATCACCGATCCTGCATTTACCTTCAACCTTTGAGAACATGGCCTAGACACCTGTAGCTGTCATGTTGCACAGCTGAGCCGCTGAGTACCGGCGGTACTCGGGTGCGTACCGGCGCTGAAGCCCTGCAAGCTCCAGCTGCCCACAAGACAGCCGTGCGACTGCCACTATGACCCTCACTGCCTACAAATAAGGTCGTCGGCTACGTCCGTAACGCGAAAAAAGGACGGCGGTGCATCATAGCCAACTCGACAGCGAGTCTTGGCAGGGCAGTAACATTGCCATGCAGCAGGCATCCCTTCACCATTGCCAACGTGCGAGCATGCCAGTAGAAGTGACTTGAGTACACGGAGATCGGCACACCAGCCTGGCATCCCCATGGGCCAAGGGGTAAACCCGCAAGACAGCCAAAGCAAAAACCCGAAACAACCACATAAACCATCGTAGGGGTGCACCGGCGGGGGTGCTTGCCGATACCCGTTTTGTTTTGGCGTGCCCGCGTTTGTTAAGTATTTTCGACGGGCTCACTTCATCAACTGACTGCTTTCTACAGCTCTCTTGCAAATACATGGCTTCGCTGAGGTGTGTCAGAGGTCTTACCAGCAAATCGGAGCATTGGCCAGGCATCACCTGATCTTAGTTGCGCAACGACAACAGCCCTTGCCCGCTGTTGCTTGCCACCAGAGAACCATGGCCACATGCAGTGAATATACCCCCATTACCATGAAACAGGACTGATCAAGCGTAGCACTTCGCAGCGCCGGCAAGGTTGGCGCCAACCTTGGACAGCCTGAGTGCATGACCCCAGAAGTGTGCATACAAGTGCTCTCTTCTCCGAGCAATATGGTACCATGCGTAATGTGATGGCCTGTGCAACGACCATCTCCAGGAAAAAAAATTCGGCCAAGACGAATGACCTACCATCCATGGTAGCAAGGCTGAGCTGCTCTCAGGCCTGAATTTCGTAAGTGTATGCCTCGCAGTGCAATTGCGCTTGAACATGTCCGCTCTACGACACAGGTTGTGACTGCCGGGCCCCGGCCGGACACAGACACGCCACGGACGGCACTCAACAACTCCCGATTCCGGGATAGTATCTGGGCGTGTGTGCTCCGAAACCGAGGTGTACGACGTGAGGCCGACATCGGCGCTGGTAACGGGCCGATGCGAGGTCGCCTCTGTACATGCAAATTTAAACGACTTGTTCCGGAAGATAAGACACCCCACTGCACGGCTTACCGCTCTCCAACATCATGCACGCTCGAATACAAATAAACTCTCCGCGGTGGTGCACCCCATCATGGCCCTTCGTTCTTCCCACTTTCCTGGAGACCACGCTTTTGACTACAGGGTGATCAGCGCGCCCCTATGTGTGTCCCCTGTGTCTGAAACCGGTGTATGAGCGACATGCAGACATGACCAAAGCAGATCTAGTGTAGAACAGATGGAGGCATATTGAGCACTTGATGCTGTCATCTTCGCGGCTTGTCTCCGGCAACAGCCTGTGCGGTGTGGCCTGCCTGAGACACAGCATCCTGCGTGCTACTGCCGCGAGCGACGCCAGCCTCACTCTGTCTGATGTTTATGTTTCATCCGCCCCTATGCGTAGGGGTGCCGAGGCCGATGCCCGGTTGGCGGGATACCCGAGGTTAAAAGAATGTATGAAAATTTAAAGGACATCCAGATCCTGTAACGTGCTCAGTAGTTACAAAAGAGTAAACGGGCGTAACCACCAACTGTTGTTTGCTCGGAACGCTACGTGTGGTGAAGAAAGCCCACGGGGTTGGACTTCTTGTCAGCCTTCTCGGACGTGCGGTGTTCTAACAGTGCGTGTTGTGTCAGACTCGTGTATTGGTCATTCCTTGGGGCATGGATCACTGGTGTTGCACCTTGTCCTCTGCGAACTCTCTGCTGCAGGCGCCACTCGTACGACAATGTCATAAATATGGTCCACCCCCGATTATCAAATCCTATTGGATTTCGTGGCCCCGCCCACTTTGTTCGCCCCTGCACTGGCAGAGGTGCTCTGGCCAATGCCCGGTTGGTCCTACCACGACTCTCTGTTTGTTTTTAGGGGGTAAGCATGCATGTAGGACTGTCATGTGAACGTGGCACTGCTTCCGGTGCACTGTCCTTACGTGATAATACGATTCCGCAACATGGGGTAATACATAGGGGGCAAATGGGGCAACATGGTGTACACGTCCTCCGCACAATTGCAAGGCCATCATGGTGATCTGTGTGAAGATGCACATCAGGATGCAAGTGCATGTCCGGTCACCAAAATGCGTGCATGATATGACCATGCATGGTCATATGCAGCATCAAAGATGTGCTGAGTATGGGACCCATAGCATGATGGAGGCGGGAACACTGTCCTGCCACAACAACATGACAGTGCGATGCAGCTGGAATACCTGGAATGCCGGCCTCATACCAGAATTGGGTGGGTTCTCCGCATGCTTGCTGAAGGCAGAACTGTGGCCAATGTCTGAACGCTGATCACTATTACGAGGTGGGCTGCTGCGTGCAGGCTTCACGCCGGGCGCCAAGTGGTGGGCGTGCATGCATCTGCGTGAGTGTGGCTACAAGTGTGCCTACGTTACGAACGCGGCAGGGTGCTGTACTGCGTCATGGCGCCAGCAGTGCCCATATCCGCGTGTGTCGCGGAGCTTTCCCATCCTTGAAATGAAGCTTTGTTTTGATATGCGTGGTCAACGTGTCCGGTGGTTCGAGGATCGTGTGGCAGGTGCCCGGCAGCTCCGATCGCGATCTTGAGTGGGGCACGTGTACAGCTCTCGCGATCGAGCACGGGCAAGTTTGAGACAAACCGCAGCCGCACAAGCGCCACAGCCGCAAGGGAGTCCCACGTCAGCCACCATGATGGGTGTTCTGTATGCGAAGTTCCTGTGCCACCATCACCGTCTTTCATGCACTGCGATCGAGGTCCGACCGAGTCGGCACAGGTGCATGCAGTCGGAACTACATTAACATGTAGTAGTTACAAAAGAGTAGTTACAAAAGAGTACAAGGGCAAACCCACAAAGTGGAAGTCATGGAATCAAACAACACCAGCGTAAGCTTATAGCCAGCCAAAGACAGTCCGATCGCTTTCAGTAGAGCCAACTCCTACTGATTCAGTCCCACATCATCGCTGACTGTCTCCGCGACTGTGTGCTGCAGCTGCAAAGTAGTTACAAAAGAGTAGTACTGGCAGCGTCGACGACGTCTGCCCCAAAGACAACTCCTGACAGCGTTCGATCTTGTTCGAGAATGTCTCTATGTTTCTGCGTTGCGGATTGTGTGCGAATGCAGCGCGCTTACGTGAAAGTGCGTCAGCTCTTTACTACTCGTGGTGGTTTGGTGACGGCTTGCAGCACTGGGTGATACACACGTCATCATGACTGGACGAGTTTATCCGACCGGTGGTCGGGCTGGCTCGTTACACGCGCCTAGGTTTGTGCTGGCGAATGATCAACCTTGCTATAGTAGTTACAAAAGAGTACAAGGGGAAACCCACAAAGTGGACCAAGTTATGGAATCAAACAACAGCAGCGTAAGCTCAGCACTAGCCACGTTCACCCATACACAGTTCAGTTCTAGTTTCTAGACTGCAGAATGGTCCATGTGTTTTATTCTCTTTTGCTTTTGTGCTTATGCGTGGATATGTATATGTCTGGATTGTTTGTCTTATTTCGTTGCAATGACATGATCCCTGCTCTGCTTCCCCATATCGCTCTGGTCTGTTGCACTCTTTGTTGTTGCAACAACTGTTGTGTGTGCAAATCAGCGTGCTGTTGGCTCACATCCGCAGTCGCCGACCGTCGTCACAGTCACTGCGAGCCAATACAATGCAATTGCACGTGCAATACTGCAGGAACCTTGTAAGCATGAATGTACCACCTCAGCCCATATACAGGAGCATCGCAGTAAAGGCCGCAGCCTGCGCTGCTGGCTAACCGTCGCCGCGGCTGCTGTGCTGACAATTTCCCCTATAGCCACAGCGCAGAGCCCCAGCGGGGCCCCCCTGCAGCGCCCGCAGCCACAGAAAGGCGTCCGCACAGCACCTTCCGCCCCTCAGCCACGCCCCTCCGAGGATTCCCGCCCCCCAGCACCCCCCCCCAACCTCCGCCCCCAGCCCGCCCCCCAGCCCAGCGGTTCCAGCCAGTCGTCGGCCACGGTGACAGCCCTGCAAGGTGGCTCCCCACCCCCAGTCTCAAGTCCAGCAGCTGCAACACTGGCAGTGACACCGGCTGTAACCACGGCACCGACCCCGGCGGTGGCCGAGCCGGCGCAAGCCATCAGGACCCCCGCACCTGCGCCTGGGCCAGGTCTAGCTGTGGCTAGAGGTGTAGGAGGTGCACCCGAGCAGCCGTCGTCCATTTCCGCTGCACCCCGTCCACCTCCGGCGACGCTGGGCGGCGGCGCTGGGGCCTCAGGCCCTGACATGTCTGGTACGCTATTCTGACAAGACGCCGCGGCCGGGTACTGGTCAGATACCTGTAAACCAGGTTCTTGATTATTTGCATCTTTCAATCGGCAAAGCTTCATTCGAATTCATCTTTAGCTGTTAGGAAGGATCTTGGGGGGCCACAATCTTGAATCTTGCTCGAGCTCTAAACTGTCTTATCAAGGTAAACCAGACAAACGAGGAGTTCATTGGCGTAACCAAGTGGACCAGTTCATGGAAACAAACAACAGCTGCGTCTGCTCATTCCAGCCCTTTTCACTCACTCACAGAAAGTGCAACTGCAACCCACACACACAGCGAGCGTTCTTCAGTGACACTGCAGCCCGACCGCATGGCGGCTAAACACAGGCACAACAAGCCACTGCAGTGCTTGTCATGCAGGCTCGTTCGGGACACAGCAGCATCGTGACCTGACTAACTACGTACAAGTACTTGGCGTGTGCGGTACAGGATTGGGGCTTCAACCTGTGCAGCATGTACTCGATCCGTAGCATATGATGCTTTGACATTGAAAACAATAGAACTGGTATCCCTTGAACAAACCGTGTCCTACTCGTGACAAATTCCAAATTTAACCGTCTACAAGTTCATAGTCCATACACTCTCACAATCCATTGCATTGCTGCACGCAATCAGCATACTGCTTTGTATTTGCCTTGATTGATCGTGACAGCTCTTAACATGCTGCAGCACAAGAAGAAGGCCTGCGTCTGGTGTCGAGGGTGGACGTGAACGGCTACGCCACAGGCGGGCTCCAGTTTTTCCGAAATGGTGGCTTTGGTGCGGTATGCGCCCAGGACTTTGGCAATCCAGATGCAGAGGTGGCGTGCCGCCAGATGGGCTTTGCATCCGGCAGAGTCTTGCGAGGCGTGTTTTCAGATGATGCCCTGTTACCCGAGATAGAGGTACGGAAACTCCTCAAACATAGATACTGCTGCTCGATGATGTGGTTCAGTGGTCACAACACGTGATTCCTGAGTGTCTGTTAGGTCTCAGCTTCGTTGTGTCATCCGCACTGTCGCTGCCAAGGCGATGGTCCTATCACAGGCGAAGGTCAGCAGTTTCCTGCATATGCAAGTTGTAGTCCTCTCAATCAAGACATGGTCTACAGTCATAACAGCACTGGTGCTGTTTTTTCATTCTGTATATTCATACCTATTCTTTATGTCTATTACATATGCTCTAGGACGGAAACATGAATGTCTCAGAGCATATGCGTGCGCATTCATCTGGCAAGCTCAATGGCCTGTTCCTGTTTAACTACTATACTCACTGGGGTAGGACACCGCTACGATGCAGATTGTACGTGCGCATGTTTCTGCAGCCGTTCTTGGCACCGTTTGTGCTGGCAGCGCTGGGCTGCACCGGAGACGAGGAGCGCCTCGAGGACTGCCCACTTGAGCAAGCTCAAGAGGGCGACTACCAGACGGTCCCGGGGGTCTACAGTGAGGTCTATGAAACGCCAGAATATTGCCCCAGCCTTGGCAGCACTGGCATGCCCCCCGCATTTGCGACCGTTGCCTGTGGCTTTGGAACGGAGGCAGGTAAGGCAGCAACATCCTGTGATCTGGTCCGGCTGCACATATACCTGCGGCGGCATGCTCAACGTTAGTTAGCGCACCTCTTCAATATTAATGCAACGCGTCCACGCTTCCGATGACTGTGCTCCAATGATAACATCGATCACAACGTTGCATGCTTCATCTCAAATGTACATGTACATGTACACTAGAAAATAGGCAGTGTTCCAGTACATGTAGTTTGTGCCCAATCTGGATTCCATGAACTGGGCCCTTAAAAGTCGAAGCAGTAGGTCAAATTCACCCCGTATTCTGTAGTGCCAGATCCCCACTTATTGCTACTGTGATCTTGCCGACCACGCATATGCCACAACACCGCACCACCGTAGCACGTACGGTGACAGAATTTTTCGAATCGCTGTGCCCATCATCACCTAAGCCAGCTGCTTTCAAACGTAGTCGTGGTCATTGCTCCGTTTCAGATCATGGCTGCGCATTGCCATCATCATTGCCCGGGTACAATTTCACGTAAGTATAGCATGCCTTGTACAGAAAGGGTTGTTGATTGATGCGTGCAGAGGAAGGTGACGTGCGGCTGGCGGATGGGGTGACCGCGGAGGATGGGTCGGCGCAGTTTGGGCGGCTCGAGATCTACAGCGGCGGTGGCTGGGGTTCTGTGTGCAGCTTTTCAGGCGGGAGGCGGCAGGCTGCCGTCACCTTCTCAGAAGCTTCTGCAGCTGTCGCATGCCAGCAGCTTGGCTACTCTGATGGGGTTTTTGCTGGCCCTAGAGCTCCCACTGGAGCCTCCAATCGTCGAGTGCGATCTTTCAAAATCTCGACCAGCGATTCTGGTGACTGAATTCCAGGCTCTGTGCCCTCGTTTGCACAAAATGTTCAATTGAAGTCATAGACGGGCGAGGTTTGCGTGCCGCGGTGTCCGGCTTATCTCTGGCTATGACTTGTAAGCTACTTTGCTTTCTGTTAGACCACATAGCTCCAGGAGGTGTGCGCGCTTTCAGTTGTGTGACTGTCATGTCCAGCAATTACATCGCTGTTACTGGCGCATCCGTCCGTCCAAAGCAGTCTCCGTTTGGGGTTGTTGCTATATTTGTTTGTTCTTGGCTACGACTGGTTGCAGAAGCCCTTTGTCCAGCTGCCGCGGCGCTACCTTACCTTATCGTGTCCACCCGTGTAGTGAGACATGCAGTGCATGTGTGTGGTGCCTGTCGCCACAAGTGCATGGTACTGAGAGCTCACTGTGGTGATCAGTTATGCAGGATTGTAGCACATGCAGATGCTGCCCTCGACTGTAATTTTGTCCGGTGCATCGTTTCCAACAACCCGGAACCCTGCTTTGTGACAGACTTATGAATCATTGCAGTCAATTTGGCAGCTGCTTGTACTACCGCTTAATATAGGGAACAGCATTACGGCGGGGAAAATCTGGTGATGGCGATTCGGCGGGGAACTTTTGGTTTTGTGGGGCGAATAATGACCGCTGAAGCCCAAGGTAGTCCACACAGGCTACTAATCCGGAGTGGTAGCAGAAGCAAGCGGTATAGGCGACTGCCAGTCTCTGTTGCAGTGTGGCAAGAGAAAGACCGTGATAAGCTGCAGTGACTGCTTTATTCTTTGGAACCCCCATGACACTACACCAACTGGACTTGGTGGCTGAATCAGCGATATATGGGTGTAAATATACCCATGATACCCGGGTGTTGATGGATTGGTAGCATACCACACTCCAATCTTGCTGGCAGCATCTGCTGTGTGTGCCAACAACAGCCATCAGTGAAGCTGACGGTGTAGGATGAAGCTCAAACGAGCATTCTCCGGAGGGTTCCGATTGTGAGATCCGGGGCAGTGTGTGCGGGCTCCGAGGCCTCACTCGTGGAGTGCCCCCTCCCTGTCACAGACGAAGCCGGTCGCACAGGTATCCGCCATTGCAGCCACTTTGACGATGTCCTCCTCACCTGTTTCAACGGCCCCACTGATCGTGCGCCCCTCTAAGTTGCAAAGCATATAACGGTCCTTGTGTTGCGGCTGTCCGCGGTTACTAGTAGTAGTACATAGAATGAGAGCATGACTCACCGGCGTCAAGCATGGGCATGAGCTTTCACTGACCATGTCCAGAGGGCATGCAATCCCTGCACACTGCACCTGCATGCTACGTGCAATCACCCGCTCATTGATATCCATGCACGATTTCTTACCTTGTTCTTGCACGTGTAGTGTCCCGCATGCAAGCAAGCATCACCATCGCGACAATATTTAACACAAAAAGATTTCGACCCCACAGTACGTTGCTGTCTCTGCGTAATTTGCTGGGAGCCTTCACTAACTGCACGAGGCATCCAGCAGGTTTTTAAGTATCACCAGTGAATTGCAACCCTGACATCCCCAAGTAACAAACCATGTATGCTGTGGTTGCCCACGTGTGGGAAGGCGTGCTAAGCAGCACGCCTAATATGAATAATAAAAGTGCAGCAAATGGTTCACAATGAAAAGGCATGCTGCAAAGCACAGGCACGGCGTCTCCATGGTGGCCACGACCATGCACCGTGCGAACACATTCAGAACAGAGCTGCCATGGAAGACCAAGCTACCTTGACTTCTGCAGAGGATGGAAACGTGAGGCTTGCACAGGGCACGGTGGGGACAGGCTTTGAGTATGGCCGCCTGGAGATATTCAACAACGGCCTCTGGAGCGACATCTGCAGCGACACCCAGTTCACTCCCAACTCAGCCTCCTTCGCCTGCCGCCTCTTAGGCTATGATGGCGGCTCCCGTCTCCTATTCCGTCAGCCCTACAGCCCTGACGGCATGACCACACCTGGTGGATCATATACTGTGCGCCTCAATCGCCTGTGCTCCAGTCAAGTGTGGGGAAAGCATCGTTTTATCACGTGGCGCAGGCTAGTGGTTGGTAGCTATAACGTGGCCTCTGCCTGGTAGGCATGCATGTGTGCACCAATTATGCGGAATGCATGCAGTGTTACGCACAGTCTGTTCAATGCAACGTGTTTGACATATTCATTACTAATAGTAATTGATCCCTCTGTGCTGCCTGCCAACTTATAGAATTGCCAAAACGCGAGGGTGCTACGCCAAAAACAATGCAACCAAGGTATATAAGGTGTAGCATATGCCTTTTTCCGGTGCATGCCTTGGTTCCGAGCGTTCAACACCACGAATATTCCTCGTGGACCAAGCATTCGTGAGATTTGGTCTATGGACCCAAGAATTCATCGTCTCCGAATGGTTCTATGCTAGCTTGACAGATATTTGTGCGTAATTCTTTGACAGCCGACACCTGTTCAAGTATAAATTGCTTCACTGCATTCACAGGACCTGATGTTTGTAAGACTTGCAAAACCCTGCTTGCACGGAGGTGACTGGCTGAGGCTGACAACTGTCACCGTAGCTTAAGCGATGATTCTATCTAGCATGCTGCAAACCGTTTGCTGCTCGGATGTTGGAAAAGCTAATTATAATCTCACAAATGCTTGGTCATGAGATTATTCTCACAAAGTGGAGCTCTCGGTGCATCATGCACCGCATGCATGATGTGCAGGTCTTCCCGGAGAGCCGGCCAGTGGCAATCGCGGAGGTAGACTGTGCTGGATCGGAGGACTCCTTGCTGGACTGCCCATCTGTGCCAGGCAGTGCTGCGGCGTGCACGAACAGCAGTGACGCGGTGATTGTGGCCTGTGGCAATGCCGACCCCGGTGTGCCCGCCACTGAGCACAAGCATATGTTCACATATGCACATGTGCTGGAAAATATACACCAGGAAATAGGACAGTCGAGTACAGTACCTCTACGTGCTGCACTCCAGCGTCACTGACCACCACAGTGACTCTCAGCACCATGCATGTGTGGCGACCGGCACCACACACATGCACTGCACGCATACCTCACAACACTACCTCGTAGTCACAGCAATGGCTAGACTATCGAGCGAAGCCAGAATATGTACTGGCTCACCAACTTGAAGCGGGTCAGATTTTGCAGGCTGCAGTATGATGTCCCCGGAGGAGGAAGGCTCTGTGCGCCTTGTTGGCGGCTTCGGCTCCCCCTGCGACCCTCTTCACACAGGCACAGTCGAGATCCTCCACGCCGGCGAGTGGGGCTCCATCTGCGTCGGCTCGCGTATTCCTATCGATTTTCTCGCAGCTGACACCATCTGCCGCCAATTAGGGTTCCCGCACGGTGGAGGCATCAGCACCCTTAACCCCCTCCCGCCTGATGATGACGAATCGGGTGACGGCACGGCAAGTGAAGACCTGGTGGAGTCCGCAGCACCGGGGCGGGTGTGGCTGAGCAGGTTAAAGTGCTCTGGGGTCGAGAGCCGTGCGCTGGACTGCATTCTGGATCCTCCAGGGTTTTTGGCGGACGCAGAGACGTGCTTCATTCGGGATGAAAGCTCCTCCATCAGGCTCGCTGTCGCCTGCCGGCAGTTTCCGGTGGCAGAGGCGCTAGAGGCACTTGTCACGCCCGGGGCTGGTGCGGTGTCATGAGAATGTCTCATGTCTTCTGACTGCTGCAGATGCCACCTGCATACAAAGTTGCCTTTTTCATGACGCGTTTGCCTGTGATCATGCCTTTGCTTGTGCCACGTCTTTATGATCTCGAGTATCTCTGCAGCTTGCTTGTTCTCCACACCTGGAATCGTCAACGTATTTTTCATGTGCCCAGCAGGTACACACGTGATCAGTCGGCAAAGCCCGCTCAATTATTGATCTGGATCTTGTGTGCATAGGAGATGTACGCCAACTTGTCGTACATAGACGGTGTTTGAAGTACAGAGCATGTGATGCCGAGATATGTATGTGGCAATGATTGCCTTAGCTCTGGACTGTAGCATGCCTGGTTCTCACCATGCTGGTGGGGATCGCATGATTGGCAAGTTTTGTGCTTGACCCTGGCCAGTACATCATGATCATGACCAGGGAGGAGTTGACGCGAGGGTTCTGGTTTAGCATTTCGGGCAAGGAAATCGGGGTTATTGATTTGAATGATTTTCATTGCCTTTCACGAACTCAGGGGGGTGTGCACTCAGCCCCCCAGCGTGTCCACCGGTAGCGCAGACACCATGGGCACTTACAGACGACTTTGGG
>JAUMHO010006577.1:0-13430 GCA_032360965.1 Ulva armoricana | reverse complement strand
TCGGCAGCCTCTTCCTGCACCGATTCTGCGCGGCTTGTGTCTGCCCGACTGGTCGGCCCTGAAGTCGTGGCTCCACTCTGGACAGTTTGGGCTCGGGTGGATCTCTACATCCCTTGCAGCCTCACGAGGTTTCTCTGTTGTGACAAGATGTCCGTGACAACACACACATAAACTTCTGCAGAAAAAGGCAGACACGATTGCTTTCACCAGCTGGGAACCCACAGATGATGATGGCGAGGGCCCATGCAAATGTGACAGTGACAGTGCTTTCTTGAATGACTACAACGGCACCGGCGAGAAGGAGAACATTGCACCACATGGCCTGTGGTCCCAGTTATCCGGAGATGTCAAGCTTAAGGTCCTTGTAGGATACTCTCCATATCCTGCAAGGAGCTTGACATCTTCAGATAAGTGCCACATGGTGACGTGCATGCACTAGACTAGATGTAGACTAGATGTACGCAATGGCACTTGTGGCAATCCAACATGCGATCCAACGTGCATTTGCTCATGATGGGTCATGCAAGAATGGCATGCCACCACTTGACAGTTGGAATGGACACCAGATCTGTGGCACGTGTGAAACCTACCTTACATTCCATGGCCACTTGACAGTTGGAATGGGCACCCGATCTGTGGCACGTGTGGACCCTACAAGGTCACGGTTGCGATTGGCCCCATGATGACAGACGGGAGTTGATGTGGTTGTGATGGGTCCACGATGACCATGATGAACCCCGATCTGTGGTGCATCTGTGGATGTGCCATCTTTTGTTGCGTGCCATTTGATGTGCCATTTGCGATGGCCTGCGGCCACGAGCGGCCGCCTGTCACACCCTTTGCCTGGCCGGCTCCTCATGAGTTCCAAGTGTGCAGCTGCAAGTTCCTGCCACCATGCGGAGCACTACACCACCTCCACACTCAAGCTGGGTTGATTGGGTTGATCTCCGTGTCAACACCACCCCCACACTCAAGGTGTCAAGGCCTGTCATGCACACGTGTGATCACAGCGGCGACGATGCACATGGCTGTGGCTGCATACTAGTAGATGAGGCAAATGAAATGCAAGGGAGTGGCTGGATGACTTAGAAAGCTCAACAGCCCAGCATGTGCTCCTGGAGGTGATGCAGACGTCGGACCGGATGTGTGATTACTCATGATGATTCTGCCAACGATGACGGCTGTACTCGCAACACATATGGGCTGGTGTGCTGGAGACCAGGATCCTCAGGACATGAATGTTGGCCCGCTGGGCGTCAACACAAGGTTGTGTATACATACTCACGCCCACGACCACTTTGGGGGATGAGGAAGTTCTTGGCCCATGCGAGTGTATCACCTCTGCGCGTTCCGGCGGTGAGTGCCTGCTGTCGCGGTGTTGGATGCGATCACACAAACTGTTGACTACAAGGGTACGCCACTGCAGTGATAGCCGTGACTGCGCCAGTGACCAGTGTGCCGGGCTGTCACTTGATTCTCTGTGCAGCACTTGCGACAAGTAGCTACAAAAGAGTACAAGGGCAAAACCACAGTGGACCAAGTCTGGGAATCGATCCACAGCAGCGTAAGCTCAGCGCTAGCCACTTTCACCCACGCACAGGAGCTGCCACTGCAAAGCACACACACACCGAGCGTGCTACAGTGACACTACAGTCCACCACATTCTCTGTGTAGCGACCAGTGCGGGCCGCTCCCGCCGACGAGCACACAGACCGACTGGGCACGATTTCTTGATTCCACTGAATTCCACTGGCTGCGTCATCACACCAGACGACACCGACCGCCTCCCTGTGCGGACGATGAGTGCACACAACATGCGCAGAACGCTGGGAAAAGACGCTGAGATGAGACCCATGCATTATGTTCAAATGCTGGTGTATGGCCCCATCGCCTACATGCCGGGGCCCGGCACATCGCCAACCACACCCAGGTTTGAAAACGGCAGCGACCATCGGCAACGCGTGTGTCCAGTCACTGGTGCTCTCCACTGAACGCCAGCGAGGCCGCCGTGGCCAGACACGCTGCAGGATAAGGCTAGGCATGCCCGATGAGCACCCGCGGCAAGAAAACCTGACGCCGCCGCTGAAGGGCGCACGGCGTGGAGCGCCCCCGCACTGCCGCATGCATGGCTGCATGGGAGGGCCGTGCCGGTGGGGCTGCAGGGGTGCAGGGCCACATACCGCGAGGAGTCCTGGCAGCGCCTTCCAGGTGTTGTGGAGTCGAGGGTGGGCTGCATGCATGGGTGCTCGGGGGGCATGGGGAGCTGGTCGGGATGCTCGCGTTTACACTTGGGTAACGTCGGGGGCATGCCCCCCGAGCCGCAGGTGGGGGCTCCCGGGAGATGGTGGAGAGGCTCCGGGCTCCACCAACCTGAGTCTGGGCCAGGCGCTGCTCCTCCCTCTCCGTGAGCCACCAGAAGCGCCTGGCATCGCGGAGACTGTGGGGGCTCAGGAAGGTGCCAGAGCTGATACAAACCTGGGTGTGGTTGAAGGGAGCTGCAGGCAGTAGGTAGAGTGTGCAGTAGGTAGAGTGTGCCATAGAGCTGTGCCAGGGGCATGCACCGCGTGTGCGCACTTGTTCGGCATAGCGGGGTGCAACCCATATGCATGCACGCAAATCAACGGCACGTCACATGGCCTGAAGCTGCCTTGATGAAGAGCCGTGGATGGTATGATGGCAGTCCGCTGCACGAATACATGTGCTGGTTTGACGCTGCACACGGTCAACGAAACCGCTCGCGATGGCCACTGCTTTCTCTTGGGGTACATCCCGATCTGTAAACAGGAACACAGCGTGCACCTGTCCACCCGCCCCTGTGCATGTACATGCACTCGCTCGTTGTGTGGCCAGGAAGCATGCCGGTAGCTCCCGATGTGCGGTTGCATGTGGTGTCCAGCCGCAGCAGTAGTGCATGCCTGGCCACAATGCATGGGGCAGCGTGTGCCTGCACCTTTCAGGAGCGTGCCGGCTCCACTGTCTGCGCGACCAGCGCCTAGCCTCCGCGGCCGCCATGCCGGCCATGGCTGCTGAGGGGGCGATCGCAGGCAGCTCACAGCATGGTCCCCTGACGTGCTGTGGGGCAGCACCCAAACGCAGCACACAGCAGCACACGTTACAGCGGCACCCGGGCCCTGAACACACACATAGGATACACCCTGCCGTTGCGGCTGATGCAGGTACGCGCTGCCAAAGGCCCGCCCCACGACCTGCACCGGAGTGCCTGACCGTCACGGCCGGAAGCGTCTTCCGGGTCCGGAAGCGTCTTCCGGGGGCGCAGGCACGAGGTGCGCCTGAAAGTGTGCGAGGGCGGTGAAGATGATAATGGCCGCTCTTGTGCCACCAGTCTGGGCTGCATGTGCCAGAGCTGCGCCATGGTTCCCAGAACTGCAGGCATGGACTGGCTGGAGCACTGCATCAGAACGACAGGCTCACAGACCGACAGACGATATGTGACCCCCACCCGGGGACCGCGCCGATCGTGATCCCGATCCCGATCCCGATCCACGTGGCTGCCAGCCCCGCAGGAACGCAGAGGCACCCTCCTCGCAGTAGGCCTTGACCGCGTAGTGCGAAACGATGTCATGCGCGCGCGCCTCGCCCGGCCCCGGGCGTTGGCGTAAGGCCTGCTTGCTCCACCACAGCCACTGAACCATGCATGCTGTGCCGCGTTGTATGCGGCACTGCGCCCGCGGTTCGTGTTCCCCACAGCCACAGTCGTCGCACGGTCGGTGCTACGTCCGTCCGATTCGATTCTGCCGTCAGCGCCAGCGTGGCGGGAGGAGAGGCTCGTGAGCGCCTCATGGGGGACAGCATTGCAACAAGGACGAAACCACAAACATGTAGACGAGATCGCTTGCCCGGAAGCGCCGCGTCTGTGTGGAATCGGCTGCACTGCAGGCGACTCGATGCAATCTGTATGCATGGCACACATGCATGGCATGCTGTAAGTTACCAGCCACGCCGTCAGATCGGGTGCGAAACAGGACCAAGCACTAGAGCAGCGAGGGGGGGGGCGGTAGCAGCTTGCGTGGGGGACAACGGGCAAGTTGGGCTGAGGAGGAGGGAGTGGGGGGAGGGGGGGGGGGGGCACCGGCGCACCGGCGATGGCGCCGCAGATGCCGTGCTCCACAGGGTTTAGCGGCCGCTTGAGACTGGCATGCAGCCGCATGCTGAGGGGGCCAACGCCCAGATGTCGATGGCATCGAATTACAGGCGTCCAAGTACACAGGTCCCCAAGCAGGGCGGCCCCGTAGCCGACAGAAAACAGGGGAATCGGTCATCGCGCCAAACCCAAACGGTCATCTGCCACAGCACCCCTAGCGGTGGGGGCGGACAGGTGTAAGACGGGCGCAGGAGGGGGCACAACCACAGGGGCGGCATCAGGTGGGGGCGGCACAAAGCGGAGCGGCGACTTCCGGGCTGACCAGTCGTGCAAACACAGCGCCGGTGCAGGAGGAGGCTGCCGGGTGCACACAACACAGGACACAGCCAGCAGGAACGCAACGACCAGGCGCAGGTAAGGATGCTTTACAGCGCCAGGCCCCTAGGGGGGGGACGGCCGAGGGCACCGGCGGGGTCGAGGAGGAAAGGGACAAGACACGCCGATGCGACATCCACCGAGATAGAGGAAACACAGCATGCAGCACTGTTTCTGCCTGGGTGCACCTAGCACAAGCCATAGCAACGTCCTCGCGCAGGACGCCAACAACGGAGCTACCGGCCGCGTAAGAGACAGCAGGACACGTGAAGGGCAAGTGTTCAATGTACCGCCATCTATGTTCTCGCCGAGCCTGATCCGCAGGAGCCGAGCCAAAGTCCGGGCAGGAGGGGAAGACACGGCCACCGCAGAGGTGGCATGTCGCGGTTATGGCCGTCGCCCCAAAGGAGATGAGGTGGTCATTAGGTAAATGATCACGAGGAGCGAAGGGACATGATGGGGTGGACGACAGCGGAAGACGCACAAGTGTACAGCGACCTGGAGGTAGGGTGCCAGCGTTGCAGGCGCGTGGATGTGTTGCGAGCATTCTGGTCCCCCCTCGATCGTTTTCGTAGCAGTGGCGCATCCCATCGCGCGCCACGATCTGCCGCACCGCGAGCACCAAACCGGACGAGATGGGCGCCACAGCGTGCCATGTGCCAATCTGCTGCACCGCTGCACCGGCACTCGCTCCTGCAGCTCCAGGGAGAAGCTCCGGGGGGGTCGCGGATCTCCGCTGTGACCTCGCAGCGGCGCTGCATTAGCCCGTCCACGCTGCACCGGCTGCGCCGCCGCCGCAACCGGTCGCCCGCGTGCTTGAAACACCGCGCATGCATGCATCGGGAAAAGCCGCAATGGCGGCATGCATCGGCGCGCGCCTGTGTCTGCCCACCTTGACAGCACTCGGCTGAGCAGCTGATGTGACGGTGCGCGCTGTAAGTTGACTTGCCCACTGGGCCGAGGACAGATTGCGGCCGCACCTCTGAGTCAACGAGCTGGTGCGTCAGCCGCATGGCTGATATCAAAGTTCTGATATCAAACTCACGCCTGCTACTCACACCAGCAGCACGAGAGAGCCGGCAGCAAGGGTGGATTGCACGTGCCCCTTGCCCACAAAGCAGAGCATCTGCAAGTCTGATGTGGCCACGCTTGGCACGGTGAACATCAGTCAGTGCAGCAGCAGCAGCGTAAGGCGCGGCTGAGCCGGACTGTATCAAGCTGCTGCAATGCAAGGCGGACGCAAGGGATGTCGGGTGCATCATAGGGGGGCAGAGGGGAGCCAGGGGGACGCCCGCCCCGGGCGGCAGAGCTCTCTGGCATGCATGCGCTGCATGACGGCCTTGGTGGGCCCGCGCACGAGCGATGCCGCGCAGCCCGCAAGAACTGCAGCCACGCTAGTCGCGGGGTGCGGCCCGTGCTCCGTGGTGATGGCGCGCGTTGCAGGCTCTTACATGTACACCGCGATGAGGATCGCCGTCACCGGCGCTATCCCCAGCCGAGTTCCACTGCAGTTGCGACAGTGACATGCGGGCCGCAGATGAGATTGCAATATTAATGTGTTCGACAAGGCATGGATGGACCGGGGGCGGGGGGGAGGAATATGCTGTGATCAGGAGTAGTGCTGCGTGCCGTAGAAGTGGTGTATGTAGTAGGCCGGAGTGGCTGTTCGAGACTCACAGTCTGAGAACATGCAGTTGTCATATCCTTGTTTCTGGTACATTGTCTGGGAACACGCAGGTGCTCGGGCAGTCAATACATTGCAATACTGTACCACAGCACGGTGGTAAAGGACGTACGGCGAGGCGGAGACTAGGGGAGGCGGGGTTACGGAGTTACGTTGCACTGGAAACGAGGCAGAGCGTGGCAGCGCGGCTGAGGGTGAGGGCGCCTGTGGGGGGGCACGTGGAGGGGGGGGGGGGCACTAGCAGGTAGCAAAATCATTCAGTAAACCGCATCGATGTTCACATGGATGCATACGCCGGGGCGAGGGGGGACTGCGGTGCGCCTGCCGAGGTTGACGCCATGTTCGTCCAGGTTGCGCGCGCGAAAGGCATGCGCGAAAGGAACCATTATGGCACCCTCGATGTGGCATCCCCGCGAGCAATGGCATGCTGTGGCGAGATTTGGACTGTCCAGAAAGGCCGAGGACGCGGAGACTTTGTTCGGCGGGCACCTGTGGAGGCAACGCCCTCGCACGCACGAAGAGTAGACGAGTTCGGACTGACGGCAGCTATGGCAAGGAAGCGCAAGGCAGGGGCGTGGCCCTGCCGCGTCGCTGGCTGCAGAGAGTATGAGGCGTCGTGCTGCGGTTGGGAATCGTGAGAGTGTGTGCGGTGGTGGGCCAGCGTGAGGCACCGGGGCTCAGCACGGCGCCTTTGCCGCCGGGCCTTCGCTGGTGCGTGACCATGCATTGACCGATCGGCACGCCCTCCGCCCCTGCACCGGGCCTTTCTTCAACCCCTGCCCGCCCTCCTCGGCCCCCCTGCTTCCTGCAGTCCCCCGTCAGCTGACAAAACAGGCTAGCCGACCCGTGTCTGGCCTGATTCTTTGATCCTATTCGAGTTTACTCGATTCTTTTCTGGTTACGTCCATCTGAGTTGGCAGCGAATTAGCGGGGGTGGTGTGGATCCCCAGCCGCGGCACCGAACGCCATGACACGGGGCGGGAAGGATATCGATACTGAACTGTGCTCAGGTACAAGGTCCGACGTTTGCCGCGGCGACGGATATGTTGTACGTCCCATCGCCAACTGCTTTGAACATGTTGGTGATCCTGGCACAGCTTGGGTGGCCGCCCGAGTGCGCTGCGTGTGGCGGTGGGGTCAACAGAAAAACATCGCGCGCCTAGGTTGCTGTCAACGGCACGACCGTGCAATCTTGGAGACCAGACGACGACCAGAATCCAAGGATGGAACACCAAAAATGCCGTACTTGAAAGACTGTGTATCAACACGAACCATTACGTTGCCCGCCACTCTCTGGCAATCCCAAGCGCCCAAGGCACACGGCAGGAGCTCCCGCGATGTCCGGGTGAGACCGAATTGTGCACTCATTAGAAATAAAGAGTTGGTATGGGAAGCACCCACGGCGGTACTGGTGCCTGGTTGTCATGGCGGACATAAGTCAGCGCGCATCTGGACAGTCAGGTGTGGCCAGGAGGGCCGCAGCGCCAGGCACACCCCAACCCATGTCATGCCAGAGAAAACCAGGCCTTGACTGATGCATTTGACAATGTGAGTGTGCAACATGTACGATGTCAGCCATGCCCCTGATAGGGCTTGCGGAGGCGGACGACCCACCGCCGTTTTGCATCTTGCCCAGGCACACTGCAACCGAGTTTGAATATTTCGCCGTATCACCCCGAGCCGGACGGACGCTTGATGGCTGGTTACAATAACTACAATGTGGGCCACCGCCACCTACGCCACAGTGGCATCACCAACGTTAGTACCTGATGAACAGCCCCGGGTTGACAGCCTGGAGGCACTCGCAGATGGCGACGGTTGTCCCCCCGCAGACGCCCGCGATGTTGAGCTCCTTCAGCGCTGCAAGCCGCAGCAGCACCGGCGCGAGCGCCTCGAGCCCCTCCGGCTGAATGCCGCAGTACCCTAGCCCCAGGAACTGCAGACCCGGGGGCCCCCGCGGCGCAAGCTTCCCGCCCACGTCGTCGCCGCCGAGCCCCGCCGCCGCCGCCCCCGGCACGTCCTGCCGCAGCGCCACGGCCAGCATGCATGCGCCCGGCACCTCGAGCATATTCATGCTGAGCTCAAGGTGCCGCAACCTCTTCAGCCGCCACAGCACCGGCGCGAGGGCTTGCATGGCTGCAGACCTGAGGCCATTATCCTGCAGGTCCAGCACCTCGAGTGCGCTGCAGAAGCCGAGCTGTCCCAGCTTCGCGCTGACCCGGTCCGCGCCAAACATGTTCCGCGCGAGCCGCAGCTCCCGCAAGCTTGCCAACGGCTGCCAGCACGCCGCAAACGCGCCGACATCGTCTGCGGGCATCCGGCAGTCGTTGAGCGAAAGCCCGGTGAGGGTGGTGAGCGACGCGATGCTCGCCGCCATCGCCATCCCGACGTCCCCCCAAGGCGCCTTGACCGGGAACTGTGCAAACCAGAGATTGAGCTCGCGCAGCGCCGACATGCATGGCAGCGTGGCTACCAGCGTGCCGATGACCGTCTTGGAGTCGACGTGCGCGGACAGGCTGAGGTGGGTCAGCCGATGCAGCCGCTGCAACGCGTGCGCCAGCTTCACTCCGGAGGCTTCGTACACGTTCCCGGCCACCACCTCTAGCCGCCGTAGCCGCGGCATTGCGGCCATGAGCTTGCACGCCTTGAGCGCGGCAGCCGGTTGGAAGCGACAGTCGAACTGTAGGCCGGTCACGCGCTCACACCGCGCCGCCTGCCGCGCGAGCTCGCTCGCCATGCAGCACCGGAGGCCGTCCGCGTCGTCCTGCACCTGCAGGTACACCTCGGGCCCACCGCGGCGGCCCCCGCCGGCGGCGGCGGCCACCGGGGGGGCCAGGACGGCGTTCACGAGTTGCAGGCAGCCGCTGCCGTTGCAGTTTGACGACCCGAAGGTCACGGCTGCGAGGGCGGGCGCGGCAGCGGCGGCCTCGAGCAGCTCGACGGCCGCGGCGCATGGCAGCTTGCGGTGGCCGTCGCGGGAGTGGTGCAGCTCGAGGCGGCGCAGGCCCGGCAGGCCGGCGGCTGCAGCGACGGCGTCTGTTGCGCTGCTGGTGGCCGCGTTGAGCAGAGCGAGGCGCGTGAGGCGCGTCGCCGTGGTGACGTTCTCTGCGAGGGCGGCGAGGACGGCGCTCTCGGCCGCCGTGGCCGTGGAGATCTCGAGGGAGCTGAGCTCGGGCAGCGCACAGGCGGCGGAGAGGAGCTCGTGGCAGGCCTGCGGAGGGGAGAGGGCAAAGTGGAGGGAGAGGGCGGTGAGATGGGTGAGGGTGGGGACGGTGGTGGTCGCGACGGCGGCCGCGGCGGGGGACTGCAGGCGCAGGCAGAGGCTGCGGTGGAGGTCGACGGAGGGGGCAAAGGCGCGGACGGCGATCGGGACGAGCCGCGAGGGCAGGCGGTGAATGTTCTGGAAGTGGGGCTCGGCGATGGCGGTGGGGGGGAGGCCGGTGGCTGCCGCGGTTACGGCGGAGGGCTGCGGCGGCGGCGGGTCCGAGTCAGGTGCAGCCATCGTTGCTGCGCCAGCGGGGCGGAAGAGGAGCGTTGCAAGGCCGGGCGGCAGGTCCAGCATGACCTGCATGCACAGGACTCGCATTGCGTCCATGCATGCGGTGTGGGGCGGCCGGGAATGGTGCCCTGAACTCGTGTCGTGGAAAACAGGGGTTCCGGATTGAGTAATAGCATGAGTCGCCGTGTGGGCGGTGGGCCTGCAGCCGCGAGCATGTTCAGGCGCGACACACAGACGGCCGGCAGTGCGGTCCGCATGCATGCAGCAGCCCTACCGCAGGCTTGTGAGCGCTATGCGTGCTGCCACAACTGCAGTGTTGTGGTGAGCCGGCACGTGAGTGTGCGGGTGACGTTGCTGGGACAGGCATGCGGGAGCGGACGCGCAGGGGAGCCCGCCCCCCCCGCCCCCCTGGCGGGAGCGGACGCGCAGGGGAGCCCGCCCCCCCCGCCCCCCTGGCGGGAGCGGACTCGCAGCAGCAGGTGCGAGGCGTGGGGGCGTGGGCGTGGTGAGTGGAGGGGGGGGCTCACCTGGAGGGCGGTGGCTCTGGTGATCCGGAAGCCGAGAGGGCTGGCCGCATCTGCGGCGCCGGTGCGAGGGGTCGGCAAGGGCACCCCTTTGCTGCTGTTCATCGGTGGCGGAAGGGTTGGGTGGCCCTTGGGGGCAATGCAGCAGAGGATGGGGTCCAGAAGGCACTTGGAGCGGGGCCGCTGGGAGGGGTGCAGGATGCGGGGCGTGGGGGGCAGCTGATGTGGCTGGGGGGCCTCCATGCCTTCTAGCATGCCTAGGGCCTTCATCAGCTCGGGCCTGAGGACTGTGGCGACCTCGTTGATTGTCTCAGCGTCTGCCAGGGCATCCGCGGCCTGCAGTGGGAGACGTGGTCGGATGTGTGCGTGCATGATGGCTGCCTATGAGGCACTCCGATGGTCAGACAGTGTCGATTCGACGAGGTTTAACAGGTGGCTATCGGCTGGCACAAAGATGTCGCATGGCTAATTATTCCGGAGTTGCGATTTATGGGCCAGTTGGTGCGAGGCCGCGGGTTTCAAACGTTCGTACAAGGGCAGACGGACGTCTCAGCAAGCCACGCTGACGTATGTTGACCGCCAAGCGGATTTGCGGCCACAGACTCGAGGGGAAAACCTGCGATTACTGGGACAAAAGCGCTGTAGGGAAAGTAGGGAGTCGTACCAGCAGAATGTTTGTGAGGTGCGCAGGCTGCACTTGTCGCATGCCTGCTTTGCCGCTGTTGGCGAAGTCCAACCAACTCTGGAACTGGTCATAGCTAATCGGCAGCGGCACCACGCCACCACCTGCTGAGCATACGTTCTTTATCACATCACTGCGTTTCACGTCGGTGGGCTGGATCTTTTTGGGACGCCCATGGACGGTCACTTCGCCAGAGTCCTGTTCGACATGGATGATGCAGACGTCCACGGCGCCGTGAGGCTCCATCTTCGGGAAGTTCATAGCAATGACATTGACCGAGTCACGAGAAAGTTCACCGGGTCAAGGGTGCCAAGGCGTATGCGGATCTCTTCAAGGTACAGGTTGAATAACGGCTGCGGGGTGGTCACTGTCGTACACCTGCAGCTATCGCATCGTCAGTGGAGGCCTGCCTGTACACGCGTGTGTGAGCCAGGCCCTTCCATCCTAAATGTACACCAGGTAGTGGGGAGAAGCGGGTGGGTGGCGCATGCGCATCTTGAGCGACAATTGGCAAAATGATGTGGCCAAACTGCGTTGAGCACATCGTGGCCACAGGTGTGCCATGAGCGCCAGCGAAACAATTCCGCCCGCAACACTGCTTCGGCGGCGGCCGTCTTGTCCGTCACAAGCTGGTACGAAGTGGATTATGCCGCGGATGATTTTGCGGCGCATCAGGGTGGAAGATGTCCTAAACCGACATTTCCGTCAGTTGTACAAGAGCGTCGCCCGAGCACGGAATCCGTGACGGCGAGACGCAAGAATGCCTGACGAGCAAGGCCACAGGCGACGGGTGCGCGCAGAACTTGGCCAAGCTTGGTCTTTCCAAAGGCTATCAGCTAGACATGTCGAACTTATTTTGCCGTCAGGCCTGCTTTTGCTGACGAGGTGAATCCACGATTGATACAGGTGCTCAGATCTAGATGGCCAACCTCGCCCGCCCCCTCCGCCACAGGTGAACACATCGACGCGGCTCAGATTTGAGGCCGGTACACTCCCGGTCTATCAGGAAGTGTACGGTAGGCTCAGTAGCTCGACTGCATCCCGGCCCGGCGAGGTCGTGCGCAGCCACGATGTCGATCGCTCGAGACTCGCGCACACGTGGCAGGCTGTCGGCACCACGCACGCTCGTGCCTGCCATCTGGATCTGCTGCGCGCGCCTTAGAGGCCACTTGTGCAGAATTGGGTTGTTTGTGCAATCACTCTGCTGAGCCGCACCTCGCGAGTGGCGCTCGGAGGCCGATCGCTCGGGCACCGTGCGGGCAGCCTCATTCGCAGTGAAACTTGCAATTGCGTTCAACAGTTACAGCCGCTGCGACCCTGATGTCCAGAGACGGGCGAGGGCGGTTGAGCGGTTGCTGACGGCCCTCTCGTCGAACACATGCGCGTCATGCATGGGCGGCACGCTTGAACAGCGCGGAAACTGAAACACATCCCCGCTCAGTCTGAAAACAGCAGCATCCGAGTGCACATTCTAACCCTCGGTTTTGAAGACACGAGGGTCAGAAGTTGCGCCACGGAGAATACAACAGCCCCGCATCGTCACGGGGTAACGCGCAGGGTCCGCGAAAATCGTATAATCTCAGGTCTCCTACGTTGCCTACGTTGTATTAAATAAAAAACTTCGTTTTTGCCGTATAAACCACCATAGGTCGTATAAGCTGCCGTATAAGGGTATGTGGCGCCGTATAAGCGTATCCAGTGACCGTAGGGTTGTATATGGTGTCGTATACCAGCAGTGAAAACATTGTACAATGCAGTACAAGAGCACAGCATGTGTGCAACATCTTACAGGCACGCCACTTGAAGCTTGACGCTGTCGCAAGATCGCGTGAATGGCCTCGGGAGTGTTCGAGCTGTTGCCCAGCAGCTGATTCTTCCTGATCTTGCGATACCCATCGGCATCTGCATCACTGAGGTATACATGGTTCGATTTCAGATATGCCGGTGACAACGCAGGAGCCTCGGTTGCACTGTCCGTGCAGCACGCAGGAGTCGACGTCTGGTCCGAGGGACGGTCGGGGTACGGGCCCGCCGGGTCTGCAGACGACGCCATAGCGCATGGAAAAGACTACTAGAGATGCAGTTTCGGTCAAACGAGCGCTCATATACTGTTTAGGCAGTAGCACTGTACCGCTACACTGTCGCACTTTAGCTATCGTATGGTCGTATAAGCACACGCCGTAGGAACGTATGAACTGCGGCCTTAAATACTACGATTTTTTTTAATACTACGTTATCGACGAGTTCATACATATACGACCTGGGCGGACCCTAGTAACACGCCAGCGAGACAGGCACGTACAAACATGACGTTCACCTCACCCGGATCGCGTTGCCCTGCAAGCCACAAACACACGCATACACGGATCCGCTACGCTCCGACGGTGCACCGAAGGCAGCACACGCTGCCGCGAAGCACTCCGCAGCACCGCCTGAGGACCGTGCCCTGGGACCCCGCATGCCGTAGACTCATGTATGTATGATTACGCCGACGTGAGGTGGTGTACTGTAGTGGTGCTGTAGCATTCTCGCTGTGTGTGTGCTTTGCAGTTGCCGGTTCTGTG
>JAUMHO010006566.1:0-13431 GCA_032360965.1 Ulva armoricana | reverse complement strand
CCGCTCCGGGCGGCGCAGCGGCCGCGGCCGCCACCGCGGTCGCGGACCCGCCACCGCTGCGGTCGGGATGGCTCCAGTGGAGTTCGTTCAGGGGCGTCAGCGCCTTGCGGCGGGGGTCGGTGCCGCGCAGCCGCAGCTCCACCTCCTGCGCCGCCGTCTGCTTGCCGCCGGTGCGCAGCTCCCGGCTCGCCTCATACAGCCCCACCTCCCGCTGCATCGCGTCCTGCATGCTCCCCGCTGCGCTGTGCGCGATCTGCAGCAGCGCGTACACCGCGTCCCGGCTGAACCCCCGAGCGCCGCCGCCGCCGCCTCCCCGCCGCGGCGTCTCCACCACCAGTGCCGTCTCCACCATCTCCAGCCGGCCGGCCCTCACGAGGTGGGCGAGCGCCTGCATCGCCGCGCGCCCCGCGGCAAACGGCCCGCCGTCACTCGATACCGCGTGCAACAGCGTCGCGCGGTCCGCATCTGTCGGCGTCACCCCGGCCGCGCCGCAGACGCTGTCCGCAGCACCGCCCGCTGCCTCGAGGTACGCCGCGTGCGCGAGCACCGCGTCCATGCACGCACTCGATGCGGCGAGCGCAAACCGTGCGTAGTGCAGAATCGCAGACCAGTATGGCACCGGCGCTGCATCCCCCGCCGCCGAGGCCCCCCCTCCGGCCGCCGGCACGTCCCGCGGTGCGTCAAGTGCCGCAAGGACCTCTCGGCTCTGCGAGCAGCACGCCCAGATCCGGCACGCCAGTGCATGGGCGGTGTGGGCTTTGAGGATGATCGCGTGGACTGTCGGGACGGAGGGGGGCAGCAGGCGGGCCGTCAGCTGGAAGCCGGGCTCCGGAGGGGGGGGCTTGACGCCGGCGTCGACGCAGTGCATGCGGATCGCGGAGGCTGCGGGGGGCTCCAGCGCGAGCGCAAACGCGCTGCAGCGGAGCAGGGGGGCCAGGCGCGGGAGCTCGGGAGACGCGATGGCGTGGGCGAGGCTCTGCGCACATGTTGCAACCTGTCAGCCGCGGCCCTGCTGCAGGAGCTGAACGCTGAGCTCCCAGAGTCTCATGCCCATGCATGACTTACATGCATGTATACGTTGTGGGGTCCACAATCATGGCGGAGGCGGCAGCGGGGCAGAGGGCCACGAGGTCAAGCGGAACACGCGGTTCTCGGGGCAACAACGCGCGCTGTAGCTCGGCGCTCGTGCACGAGACTGGACGCACGAGCGTGGTGCCATGCATTAGGAGAGCATCCTGCTGCAGGGCAGGACGTGGTAGGCGGCGCGCACCAGGCCGCACTGCAGCGCCGCAAAGTGAACCTCCAGCGAGTGGCGCCCCCGCATGGACACCTCGAGCGCGCCGCAGATGCATACCACCCCCGCATCTATCCACTGCAGCCGCTGCTGGCGCGCGCCGCCCCCGGCCGCCCCCATCTCCAGCGGCGCCGCACGGCCCTCCACGTGCGCCTCCAGCCACTGCACAGCAGCAGCCGCGGACACACCGAGCTTCCTCCCACCCCCCCCAACCCCGCTGCTGGCACGCGCACCGCCCCCGTTGCCGCCCCAGCCACAGTTCTCGCCCGCCGCGGCAGCTCCGCGCTTCCGGCCGTGCGGGAGCGGCGGCACGGCGCCGCCGCCGCTGTGGTCGCACGCCGCATCGCCGAGCGCACGGTCACACGCGGCCGCAGCGCCCAGCACGGTCAGCAGCGCAGCCAGCCTCGGGAGCGCATCACCCCCGCGCTCCCCCTGCTGGCCGGCTGCCCCAGCGGCCACAGCTGCCGGCAGCACGTCCACCACCGCCACCTCCAGCGCGTGCATGCTGCCGTTGCCGGACAGCACGGCCCGCAGCGGCGCCTGGACGCCCGGGAACACCGCCGCCGCCGCGGGGGATGTGATTGTGGTGATGGAAGCGGCCGCGAGGTGCTGCATGGCCGGGCCGGCGGGCTGCGGCGTGGCCGGAGCGCGCAGCAACTGTGCGGCGGCAACCGGCCGCCCTGCCGGCCTTGCGGGGCCCAGCCCTATCCCCTGGCTCGGGCAGAGCGTCGCCAGGCAGGCAGGCTCGTGCGGGCTCTGGCTCTGCACATCACGGCGGCTACACTCACTGTGTGTTTCTCTCATGCGCAGCTCCCACGGCATCAAATCAGGAGACCGGCATGATCACGATGGAAGACACAGGTGAATCTTGCAACTGCACGAGGCCCCCTGCAATGCCACATACAAGTACAGCTGGTAGTGCACTGAGTATTGCACGTGACTCGTGTGGCATGATCGCGATCGGGGGGGATCGAGAGGGTAAGGGGGCCGTGCCGGTGGATGCGCAGCGCTCGGCTGTACCTGCGCCGCGACGGGGCCGCAGGGCGACCGGCTCGCCGCCGCAGCAGGCACAGCAGGGTCCGAGGCCGGGGCGCCGCGGGCGCGCGGCTGCTGCGGCGTGTAGGGGCCGCCGCTGCGGAGCCGCACTGCGGCACCGCGGGGCGACACCCCGCCGGTACCGGTGCCGGCGGTGGCGTTGGCGTCGGCGAGGGCGAGCTCGAGGCGCGTGTGGACCTGCTGGAGGCGCTGCAGCTCGGAGCGCTCCCGGGTGAGGTCGTCCGCCTGCTCGCGCACGCGTGCCTGCTGCCGCTCCGCCTGCAGAACACGCTGCGTGTCACTAGCACTCAACCCAAACCCAATAGAGCTGTGTTGTGCCCTGGTGCAATGGCACGACGCAAGCGCCCGGTGGCACTCTTGCAAGCGCATCGCTGCCAGTGCTCCACTGCGGTGTATGAGCCAAACCATTCCTGAACTAGGGACACCGACAGACCGTGCCTCCTGCTGAAGCGAGACAGGTGCAGGTAGGCGGCATGGTCCTAGCAAGATGGAGACACGCGCCACACAAGGTAGTAGCGGTTTCGGCGGTGATACTGCACTCGACACACCGAGGTTGCCCACCTCTGTGTCTCGGAACTTGGCCTGCTCTTGAAGCTCCTGTACCGCTCGCCGCAGCGAGGCATTCTCCTGGAGAACCGCGTCAGCGGCTGGGGCCTTTCTCAGCTGCTCCTGCAGGTCCAGCTTCTCTGCAGCCGTCCGTGACAGCTGCTCCCGTAAGATGGCCTCTGCGTTAGGCGCACGTGCGTCAACGGAGCCGCCTGCCTGTAAAGGCACACGGCCCAACGAGGCTGACTGCTGCTGACGCAGCTGCCACTGCGGCTGTAGTTCCGGCAAGCGCTGGTGATGCTGCGGCTGGCGCTGCAGACTATGGTGTTGCTGCTGTGATGGTCCACCCGGTGCGAGTTGAGGCTGTTGTACGTTTGGCTGAATGCTGGAGGATAATTGCTGTCTCTGTACTGCGTGGCTACCAATGGCGCGGGCGTTGGCTATGGGCTGTGCCTGCTGCAAGCGCGTTGCAGGTGCTGACACCTGTGTGACAGGGTGATGGGGCTGTGAGAACTGCATTTGGGGCGGAGCCGCATAGCCGGCGGGCCTCTGGGCTGGCACTGCTGCAGGACCACTATTCCTGCCCGAGTTGATCTGTGACTGGGGGAAGTGGGGGAAGTGGGGGCGCTGCTGCTGCACAGCGGCAGCTTGGTTGCGCTGCTGGTTTGCTTGTTGAGCAGATAAAGTGCTGCTGCTGGGTGCACGACCCCCCACGGCACTACCGGCTGTATTTGCATTCGATGTTTGGACGTTCTGCCTGGGGATGGATGGATTTGTCACGTATGCTTGATGGGCGAACGCTGGATTCGGTGCACTTCCGACAGGAGGTGCATCCGATGCAGCATTTGCGGTAGTAGCTGCGGAGGTAGATGGATAAACCTGTACGTGTTCATGATCGTCAAAGCCTGGATCCTCGCGCAACTGCACCTGTTGGCGTGTGCATGGCGTAGAACGCACTCCAGCGGTCTGAGCGTCAATCGCAGCCCAGTCAATGCCGTCCAGGGAGTCATCGTCATCATCGACCTGGGTTGCCATGTCATAGTTGGTTGTGTATCACTACATCGGGGTGCCACATGCACTGCAGGCGCTTGGTCGCAACCGCGACGCGACGACAGGTGCAGCCCATCTAAGTTCACTTCAGTATCGCAGCATCAAATCACGATACGATGAACAACAGATGTGACATAGTGCCTCTTGTACCGTTGATAGAAAGGATTGGATGCGAAGGCTGGCATGCACGACGTGCTAGCTAAGGTCGTCCGGTGTGCAGAATGGATGTGCACCACGGGCGAGCCCCAGATTCATATCGGAGACTTGTTCCCAGAGCAAAAATTTGTAATTCGTCCACTTGGGCGCGCCATGCTGGTGCGTCTCGAAAGTACAGCTTGATCACACGTTGAAACCATCACTGCCCCGTTGTTTCGTCAAAGGTTTGTACGGGAGCGGTGCACCGGTCCCAGCGGTCTGGCTGTGAACGATGAATAGACTACACTGCATGGAAGGCTGCGGCTGCCAGCAGCTTCCCGCTGATGCTGTTTTGAAGTGCGATGCTCGAGGTCACATATCTCCGCGACTTTGTAGCAAGGCCACCTGGTTGAGCTGCATATGCAACGGATGTGAGGTGTTGACTAGCAGTGGGAGGTATTGAACACCGCAGTGCACCACAGTGACAGCTACCACCCCCAAGTAAGTGATCTCGGTTGTCACTACACTCATCCTTCATACATCAAGGCTTCCAGCACGTCCGCGTCAATGCTCTGCCTGCCTCACAAAGTGTGCCAAGTACTCTACATTTCCGGCCTTGGCGCCCCGCACGGGCGACTCCACCACCCCATAAGACATCCAGCCCCCCGCAGAGAAGCCGTCGATCACCTTCTGCACAGCCGCAGAGCGAGCTGAGGCGTCCCGCACGACACCGCCCTTCCCGACCGCCTCTGTTCCCACCTCAAACTGCGGTTTGACCAAAACCACGGCCTGCACCGGCCCGTCTGCAGCAGCAGCTGCACCCACAGCCGGTAAGACCTTCAGCACAGATATGAACGACAAGTCTAGAGTGAAGAGCTGCACACAGGCGCCACCGAGCGTGTCTGCTGAGAGGTGCCTCAGGTTTGTACGTTCCAGAACACAGACCCTTGAATCGTTCCTGACTTTATCAGCGACGTGACCGTAGCCCACGTCCACCCCGAACACCTACACAGTTCACCAATGTCAGTCACTGGATCTTGGGCAGCCCAATCCCGGTCTGACCCGGAAGCAGGCACGGTATGTGAGGAGGAAGGTGTTTGCGCACACAGAAGGACTGGCTCAGCACCGCGTACAACCCCGCACGGCCAACACAGCACACTGAACGTAGAGGCTCTTGTGTGCTTGTGCTATGTTGAGATGAGTTCCGCTCCTCCAACAAATGGAGAGGAACGCACCTTAGCAGCACCTCGTTGCAGGAGGCAGTCTGAGAACCCCCCCGTTGACAAACCAGAGTCCAAGCATACGAGCCCAGTTACGTCTATACCGAAATAATCTAGAGCCTTTTCGAGTTTAAGTCCAGCCCGTGACACGAACTTGGGTACCTCTGCTCGGATGTCTACAGTTGCCGAGGGTGGTACCTGCATGCCTGATCCGCACGCTGAGTAACACGGCCGGCCGTCCACACGGACGTTGAGCAGTAGGGTTGATTTTCATGCACCTGATGCCCGGCCTTGGTGATCTTGGAGTCATTGACGTACACTTTGCCTGCAAGGATGAAGCCTTGCACCACGTTCTTGCTGTACTGTGGCGCCAGTTCGCAGCACACATCGTCCAGCCGGCGCTTCTTCTGCAAACAATAGTGCTGACGTGAACATGTGACACTCGTTGCTCCAGCTGCTTAAACGGGGCATGCCTGCACAAACGGAAAGCTGCTGGGAGCGCTGCAGCCGTGAATGGGCACACCTTGCCGTCAGGCCATGCTACCGGGGACACCTTTTGGGCTTGACATCTTAGCCAATAGCTATTGCCTGCGCGTGCTGCTTCAGACCGCTGTGTTCCCCATGGCAATGCGTTTACAAGACAGTGTCGTCGGGCTGGAACATTGAGGCACAGCGATCGACAGCTGCATGAGACAGCCGCCATAAAGAACGCAGATCATCTTAAAGCATGAACATTGGTAGGACTTATCAGCGATCGTGTTATCAATCTCGAGAGCCTGGAAATGTTGATTTTTAAACTGGAGTGATGGCGCCACAAGCCTAGAACAGCTGTGCGCAAATCACTTCGCCTCCCCGAGCACTTGGCAATTACTCTTGACTTGGCAATTCCTCCTGTGTCTGTAAGACTGTGTTCAGCGATCCGGTCGAGTATATACTGGCAACTTGGGTTGCGATACGCCGACGTATGTCGGGCTGCTGCGATCACAATGGGAACGAGGCTGCAAATACAGTTACGCGTAAAAAAATATGAACGCCTCTAGACGTTTGATCTGCAGGCATTATTTCTGTCGCTTTGCCCCAAACGCTCGAGTTTACCTCCACCGGGCTGGGCAACTTGTTCATGCATTCCGATGATTTGTGCATGTAGGTCCTGCGCCCGCCCGGGCCGACTGTTCCCCTTGACTGGTACATCACTTGCCTGGATCGTCCCTCCAGGATAGTCATTGGGACAGCTGCTGGCAGCGCCGTGGCACCGCCTTTCTTCTCACTGGCTGGGAAGGGCCAAGCAGTGTGCATGTTGGCAGACCTCCCGAAGCCCACAAATGCGACTTTTTGGGAATAATTTTCAGATCTGAGCCGCAACAGATGTTAGCTAACATCAACTCCTGGCCAGATCCCACCCACTCGTGTGGCACACACACCCGCAAACAGCAAACACGTCACTGCTCGAGTCTCGAGTAGCCGGTAACACGTCCTGAAATACCGAGCGTGTTTGTGCAGACGAGAGAAGCACAAGATGGGAAAGAAGGACCTTGTAGGGCATGGCGAGTGAGTGCCGCAACATTGTGCACCCATGGCCACTCTGCTTCAGCCTCCCAATAAGACCTCGACTCGTCCTGGACCTCACGCGTGGACCTCACACGAGGAACATGCATGTCAGCGTGACACCCGGGAGCGTGACACCCGGGAGCCCCACCCACTACAACAGCGAGGCACCCGGGAGCCCACGTACTCTCAGTCCGCCACACCTGATCCCCTGCGGCGGCAGGGCTGGCCCCTCCGGGTTTACGCGGTTTCACGCGCTTGCTCGGCGGCAGGGCCGCACCTCACAGCCTCGCACAGCGGCATGATGACTGCAGCGACCTTTTTATGGAATGCTGTTCAGCCCTGACTGGGTGCGGGTGTTGTGAGGTGTCATGCTGTTGTAGTGTGACATTGGGCCCATGAATACGTACACGGTGCACCGTTGCTCTATGTGCGATAGGTACTTTGGCCTGGGTATACCTGTAACAGTTTATCAGACATTCCATTTCACGATCCCTGGTTCAGAATCAAGAGCTCGGCCCAGCATGATGGAGTGGAGTTTACCCTCGGACCCGAGATACGGGACTAGGACAAACAATCAACACACACCCTGGAGTGGGGTGTAGTACACATTGACTGGCCAAATGATCACACAAAGGGTCAGTGTTCAATCGATTAGATCTCCTGGACCGACAAATCCGGTGGGTTTTTCCTCAATCGATCTGCAGGTCTGATCCCCAGAAATGATCCCTCAGAGTAACACCGCACACAGCACATCCGGGCCCCCTCAGTACGTCAAGACTGACCTGCACTTCACAACAAACGGTATGCCTGCTTCCAATGTTGGAAGACCGCTGCAATTGAGATTACATACCCGAGACGTTACAGCAAACAGCGGCAATAACAGCTGCGCACCACGGTGCCGCCGCTACAGCACAGAAACGATCACAACTCCCACATGAAAAATATGTACTTGATTGGACGAACAACATAAAACGGGGGGGGGAGGTGTGCTCCGGACCTGGCCACGCAGGCCACAGCACGCAGCAGCCACAGCACGTGCAGCAGCTACAGCACGCCGAGTTGCTACATGCACAGCGACCTGCATGCCGAGGCCAGGTGGCGACCATCAGGAGGGCGCAGCCGCCGCCAACTGCTGCAGCATCCGCTGCCGACGAACTCTGCACCGGCCCGCCTGGGACACTTGCCGGCTAGCGGCGCCTCAGCCACGAGGTGGGACACCTCAGCCACAGCCCCACACACGCACAGCTCACCACGGTCACAGGATCATTGCTGGCAACCCCATGCCACACTATCAACACCGGGCACACCTCCCTGCGGTGGTACCCTACGATTTTACCCTACGATGGTACCAGCCGCCGCCGCCACCACAGCTATCGCCGCACTGCTTTCAGAGGTGCCCCCTCCACACTCTCCACCTCCCGGCCATGCTCTATGCTGAGGACACGGCGCTTCCCCCCGCAGACCCACAGCATGGCCAGCACGGCACATCTGTCTGCTGGAGCGGAATGAACAGCCGCTCTGCACCTGTGCGGGCGACCTCATGGTATCGGAAGCGAAGACGATGGCCGCTTGCCGAGTCAAGCTCGATGACGTCATCCAGCAGCGAGGGGGGAATGCTGACCGAGAATCCCGAGGTCGAGACTCGGCTGCATGCAGCACCGCCGCAAGGGATGGCACTCTCCGGCATGCGGCTGTCGCTATCTATCCAGCGACGCATGCTGCGGCTCAGAACCACACACGTCCGCGGCAGTGACCAGAAGGCCAGAAACTAAAAACACCCGTGCCTGAAAGCAAGTCAGTACACCAAACAGCTGCCTAGCACCGCCCAACAATAAACTATCTGGCACCCACTCGAATCCAACCCACACACACACCTCAGATCTGCATCAGGGACGAGGGCTGGCATCTGCCGGACATCACTGTACACACATCGCAGCCAGACCATGCAGTGGAGATGATCACATGCATCCACACTGACCCGCACTGCCACACATTGACCCAACAGCGAGGCGCACAGCGCCAACCCCCCCCGGCCGCCCACCAATGGTGGACGCCTCCGCTGACAAGGTTCTTCAGAACCCCGCAGAAATATGGCCGCTGCCAACTGGCCCTGCCGGCGCCCCCTTGTCCCCCAGAGGTTCCGCGTGGCATCCGCCGGCGGGGGGGGCGCTCCGCTGTTCTGCTGCAAGCATCCACACTGGGTGCTGCGTTATCTGCATCCCGCATCCTGCGGACGCATGCGATGATCCTGCCTACTCTCCCCACCACCCATCCTGGCCGCTGCACGACGTGCCACGACGTGCCGCGTAAACTTCGCATCGAACCGCCTACAACATCCCACCATCCTTCACTACACTCCCACCCCACCTGCACAGCGGCCCGCCGCAGGCCACAGCGGCCCGTACCCCCCCCCCCCCCGGAACAGTGTATGCATACATATCGCATGACACGGCTACGGGGGGCGCGGAAGCTTGTCACCTACCACCTGCATCCTTCCTCAACAGGCTCCGGCTGTCGCAGCAGGTGTCGACCCGGCGGCTGCGGAGGGCGGGCGCACGCGTGCAGATCAGGCAGCGGCTGTGCACCTCACGCGCAGCATGAGGTCGCTGCTTTTGGTGACGTGCGGCTCTGGCCGTGCTGCGGCAGCTGTGTCAGCGACACTACGGCAGAGGCGGCTGGGTGGAGATGCGCTCGCACTGCTCGGCGAACTCCCGTGCAGTCGAGCGCTGCTCCGGGTCGCGGGCGAGCAGCCCGAGCACGGGGCCCTGGAGGGCGCCGAGGCGGGGGTCCGTTGCAATACCCCCCTCCGCCTCCCACGGCAGCTGCCGCTCTCCACGCAGCATCTCGATGACGCGCTCCCGGCGGTGGCGCTGTGTCATGAACGCGCGCTGGCCGGTGAGCACCTCGTACGCGACGACGCCGAGCGACCAGGCGTCGACGGCCGGAAGCACGGTCACCTGGGCGATGGCCGGACGGGAGGTGGAGGCCCGCACGACCTCCGGCGCGGCGTACGCGAGGCTGAAGCGCAGCGGCGCGGTCGCGCCGGCGCGCGCGGCACAGCCAAAGTCGATCAGCGTCCACCGGTCGTCCCGCGGCAGCCACGTGATGTTGGCGGGCTTCACGTTGCGGTGGACGTAGCCGACGTCATGCATGGCGGCGAGCCCCCTCGCCACATGCTTCAGCGCCTGCATGCGTAACAGCCGCCGGGGAGTGAGAACCAGGCATGCAGGGCATGAACTGATCGCGGCCCATGTGTTCCGGCATCACCGGTGGGCACGACGCGGCATCACCGGCGGGCACGACGCGGCATCACCGGCGGGCACGACGCGAAGGACACGGCAGTGTGACGGCTAGGGAGGGTGTGGCGGGGCGCACCTGGGCGGCGGCGATGACGTCGGGCTTGTGGCGGGCCGCCCAGTCGTCGAGGGCGCGGCCGCGCTCGATCACGATGCATGGCGGCATCGGCGTGCCGTCGGGGTCGCAGAAGATGCCGTCGGTGTTGCCGACAGTGGAGATGACGCGCGGTACGACGTGTGCGAGCTCGCGGTTGCCGTAGACGGACCTCTCGGTCTGGAAGGCGGAGGGCGTGATGCAGAACTTCATGGCGTATGGCGTTCCGCCTTGCGTGCCCTCCGCAAACTGTATCAGCCCCTGCCCTGCAAGCACACCCCCGGGATTGCCTCATTGCCCTCGCAACCCAGCTGTTACGTGCTGCGGCCGCGATGCACGGCCCTGAAAATCGCCCGCGCACACCTCGACACAGGGCACGCCAACAACACCGCGACATGATGTCTGAACCGCTTCGGAGCACTCCTACGAAACACACTGGGGTGTGCGGCCGTGCAATACAACGACGAACATCGGATGATGCACAGCTCTCCATGGGCTCTTGGTGAAAGACATCAACAGCACTGCGCGGGTGCGAGAGCCAGAGGCGGGCAGAGGTCGTCCGGTCGGCTACAGAACTCGAGTAGCCAGTAGAACACGGCCTCGGCTGAGCCAGCAGTGGAAGACGGTAGCGCTGTCCGGCCCCGCTGATGTGTGGCTGACCCCGGAACTGTCAGGAACCTTCCGGGGCCCTACTGTTTGGAGCCGGCCAGGGACACGTTGCACAGCTGTGATTGCAGCGGCTGGGGGCAGGGCGGGGGGATGTCGAGCCGGCTGCGCACCTGCAGGGCGGCGGTACTGGGCGCCGAGAAGCTGGAAGCGGTCGAGGACGACTCCGCCGTCGTGGGAGGCGAGGGCGTCGAGCTGCGTGCCGAGGAAGCTGATGCGCTCCTCCGGCGACGCGTTGGGCCGCAGCGGCCACGCCTTGCGGCCGCCTGTGGACCCCACGACCAGGTCGGGCGCGGGTGCCTCGGGTGCCGCGGCGACAGCGGCGCTTGCCACCCCGATCTCTGACACGCGAGGGCGCTCCAGAGGCGTCATCTCTTCTGCTGCATGCGTGCCACGAGTGTCGCCGTGGCTGCCGCGTGCCGCCGGCAAAGCCCTGGCGCATGGGTGCACAGAGCACAGCACAGCACAGAGCACAGGCGCGCAGACTCTGGGACCGGGGATGCTCCGGCAGCATTCGAATCGCACTGTTCAGCATGGCTGTCTACACGAGTTCAACGGGCATTCCTGATGCACAATCTGCCTGCTCAATCGGCCGTGGCGGCCAGCTACCGCCTGCGCTGCCCCATGATGCAACGAGCTCGCCGGATCTGTGGGACCGGGAAGCAGAGACCGGCTGCGGACGTAAAGCGTTAGTCGTGCCGCGGGCCGCACACTCGCAGCATGCGGCGCAGACATGCAGACCTCATGCAAATCGGGGCGCACCCTCTGGGACGGGGGCAGGGGACGCCGTCCGTGAGAGGTCGCGGCCGCGCGAGCTGACGGCCGTCGCCCCCATCGCCGGCGACGACAGACGGACGACATCCGCGTCGAGGTCCGCCGACGCCGTCATCGTCATCTCCGTGCCGCCCTCGGACTGCTCGATCAGCGACGGCATCGGCGCGGGGCGCAGTCCCATGCGTGGGTCGTCGTGCGACGTCACCCCCGGCCCGAGCACCGCGGAGCCGATGCTGAACGCGCTGCCGCTGCCGCTGCCGCTCACGGTGCGCTGCGCCGGAGTGCCGACGGCGCCGGCCGCGAGCGACGGCTCGGAGGAGCGGCGGACGCGGCCGATCGGGGTTAGGGTGCCTCCGAGGGGCGTGCCCGCTCCGCCGTACGCCGGACTGCCGCTGGACGAGTCTGGGGAGATGGAGCGGGTGCCGTTGGCGTGGCTCGCCTGCGCGGGCGGGCCGTACAGCGGCCCGGCGGCGCTGGTGGACGGCTGCAGGTACGACGGCAGAGCCGGGGCCCCACTGGTCGGCGTGGTGCCGGCGACGTTGGAGGGCAGCGGCGAGTCGGGGATGCCAGAGTCGCCGGAGCCGGCCCCCCCGTGCGAGGGGGGCCGGGGGTGCACCCCCGCCGCTGTGCTTGAGGACATCGTCGGACCGATACCCTGCGTGCGAAAGCAGCATGCACACCCGTGGCTGCGATAGTACAGCATGCGATTTCAGGGCAGCGGGGTGATGGGGGGGGTGGCTGTCGGGGCCCGCGCACCGTGGTATAGCTGGCGCCGGTCTTGACGGAGGCGGCGGTGGTGCCGCTGGCGCCGGTGCCGTTGTGGCCGGTGCCGTGGCCGCGGTAGCGGCGTATGGCGAAGATGGCGAGGAGGGCGAGGAGGACGATGGCGGCGACGGCGGCGGCGATGATCCCACCGATGAGCGCCGCCGACGTGCCGCCGTCGTCGCCGCCGCTGCGGGGCGACGGCAGAACCTGTAGGACTCGCGTGATGGGCAGCTCCGGCGCCGCCTCCGACTCCTGCACGCTCAGCGGACCGTGTCGGCCGTACACCCTGCTGACTGCTGACCAGCCGCGCGGCGCAACAACGCCGCTCGACCCGTCCACGGCCCGAAAGGTGCCGGGGGAGTGGCCACCTGTGCTGAAGGCCGTGTGGGGTGCCTTGCCGCGAGGTCAGCCCCCGTCACCACCCGGGCCTGCACTGAGGTGCGGTCCCCCCGGCTGAGAGGTGCGCAGGTGTGACTTAACACATGGCAGACATGGCAGGAAGATTCGCGCGCGCAGGATACGGTACCGCCCATCAACGGTTCGGCTGACAGCCTCCCGCCTGGCATGAACAGAGATTGTGGCGTAGGGGTGGAGCCGCACGGACTGGGTGGCTTGGTACCAGGGGTTGTCGGTGTCGAGGAGCGTCGCGTTTTGAGTCGCCGACAGTTCTGAGAGCGGCATCGGTACTGCAGAGGCGAAAACCACCGGCTGCCCCGTCGCGTCCTCGTTCAGCACTGAGATCTCTTGGGTCAGGTCGTCAGAGTAGAAGACCTGCAACAGGCGGCACGTGAGGACCACGGCTGCCGCGATGCTGCAGATGCGCGTGCGGTGAAGAATCATTGTGGCTGGACGCCTGGGCAGGTAGCACGCTGGCGTGTGTAAGCCACTTGATCGGCACTGCAGTCGAGTCGACTAGGGTTACCAATTACGTGGCCTATTCTGAATTACGGGCGTAACGTAACGTATTAATGATTTATAAATGACGTA
>JAUMHO010006545.1:0-13448 GCA_032360965.1 Ulva armoricana | reverse complement strand
TTAGTGAGGGTGTCGTGAGGTGTCATACTGTTGTAGTGTGACATTGGGCCCATGAATAAGTACAAGGTACACCGATGTGATAGTCCGAGGAAGTTACTTCGGACTGGGTATACCTGTAACAGTTTGTCAGACGTTCCATTTCATGACCACTCAAGCGCTATCACGGGAGCCTGGGGGCGATCGATGGACACACATCAACCGGCACATTTCGAGGTGAGATATAGGGCCTCCATGGAACCAATAATCACATCGAGTTGCCTGGGAGCTGGTTTGAGATGCTGACACATGCACAAGATATGCATGCTCTGAGGCAATTTTGGGGACCTGGCCCGGGCACAGCAAGCGGGATTGCTTCACACATCTCCTAAATCTAGCATGTTTTCGTCCCAAATAGGGCTGCGTACTAGAGGTGCGATCGTCTCGGTTTGGCAGTAGCTAGGCAAGAGTCCACCCAGTCCCTCACGCAAAGAAACCTGAGCATCTACACGCCATGGGGACTACCTGCACCATTTTCCTGCATTCTTGCATGTTTCATGCTATATATCATAGATCTTCTGTAACCAGACCTGATATGGTCCCGGGCCTGATGGATCACCTTCGAATCACTCATTCGACATTCCGCATCCAGATCAGAGTGTTTGCAATCCAGTCAATATGAATTGATTTGCGAAAGATGTGAAAAATCCGAACTAAAAACATCTGAGGGACGGCATACCGTGCTTCAGACATCTCCATCAACCATCTACTCCCACCTGGAAACAATTCGAGCAACGTGCACAAAGTGCCGCAAAACAACAGCAGCGGTTCCCATGCCACCAATGGCAAACAACAAAAGTACGAACGAAAATTCATCTCCCAGGGTGTCAAACCCATGACTTGGACGAAATTCTGAATAGTAGACATCTGATCCCCATGCCATGAAATGGACGGTGCTCTCCAGCTGCGAAGGAGAAGTTCGCACAGCTCGCAGGGCTGCAATTGTCATGTTGTATGTAGCAAATGATTGAGGAGAAATCGCCAACTGTACAACAGGCTAATTTCAGACTCAGAGTATACCATGATGACCCATGTGACACGGCGTTCATCAAACATGTGAGAAAATGGGCGCAAACCCTTATCCAGGGTGGTGAGTAAACCATCACACCTGGGGCACGTGTGTCCTGATCTTCTCGGGGTCACTTGGAAGCGTACGAGACAACCTTGTTCGATCCGGGTCGATGAACTTGGTGTCTAGATTGTACACCTACAAAGGCTGACTGTGCATGTCTACCACAGCATGATCCCCGTCCTGCATTCTTATAACGAACTGCAATGTAGGTATGCTACGGCAAAACAATGCAGTGATGCCATCACTGGCTCAATGTAACAGGACTGAAAATTTTTGCAACATAATCATGCCTGGTTTGTGGAAGTAGCCATGAGCAAGTGCTTTGGTGTGACACCAAATCTGGTTTGTATTGGGTGCAGCAGTCGCACTCCAGCCTGAGTGAAAGTGCTTGCGCGGGAAACCTTCAGTAATGTTGGATTAGCTGCAACTATCTTCTTCACCTTTCTCGTATTCCCAGTGATAATTCCTGCGTGCGCACACTCTTGTTCATGGATTTAAAGTGGTTTGTGTGCTTCATTACAGGCAGCTTGATGACTGTTCACATATATGAGCCTCACCACTTTTGAGTAGGCACCTCCAAGAACGCACGCTCGGCAAGCGTTGGTCTATGAATGCTGCACATGTATAAATGGAACAACTGAAATATGCGAGGGTTGTGATCCTCAGGTGTGCGGCACAAATTCCCACGAAGGTTAACTAAAAAGAGCGCAATGCTGAACCAACTGTCTGAACTATCGCACCAAAGTGGCACATCCTCAAAGCTGGACAGGATATCGATGCGAGTTGAGTCATTTGATGCAAATTGTGCGTATACCATGAAACAATGCTACGTTCACATTCAATATTGCCATTCACAGGTCAACAGCCTTCCTTGTTGGCTCAATGCATGCATGCTGCGTGATGGATTAAACATTGGTGTGGTTGCGTTTGATTTTGTGGCGCCAGTGAAGCAAGCACACATATGCACACATATGCACAGCAACAAGGCCAAGACCCACACTGCTGTTCAGTCTAATTGCCTTGGCTTTGCTCTGGTAAATGCAGTCACTGCCTACATGATGATGAAATCATGCATACACACACAATCCTGCCTCTCCTCGTTGCGACTACATAAACGATGATGGTAACCTGACCGAACAACCCATGAGTGGTGTGGCACAAATGGGACCCTTCGGATCATTGCTCCTGCAATGATGGTGCTTACAATCAAGCTATTTACTGTGAAGAGCGCACGGACTGGTAAATGCACAGTTCAGAGGCACATGTGGTGCTGTAGTCCAAGCAGGTGGGCACTGCCAGGCCAAGTAGGTCCACAAGGGAGCTGAAACAGGGGACATCCCATACTGGCTTGAAACATGAAAACAGGCGAGCCTCGGTGGTTTAGGCCTATATCTGATGAGTGCATAGTGTTTGAAGACCCGTGTACACCCGGGTGTTCGTCCTATTGGAGAGTTATGATTGGCACCTTTCCCAAACCACTGCAGAAGTACCAGCGACACCCAAAAATTCCACCATACCATAAGACCACCTCGTCAACGCACAGGGTCTGGCTTCGTTTACTGCACATGAATTTATACAGTGCACAGCTGCAGTGCCACACAACATGTGCACGCTCACGAACCAGCCAAGAAATGCACAGAGCTTCATCAAGCAGCCCAACGATCAATTCTCAGGCTTTTAGCAACAGCCCAGCCCAGATCACTCGCACCCTCCACTCTTGGACACATTCTGGTGACCTGGACAACTCGCACTGATACCAAACCCATTTTCATGGAATCAAGACTTTGAACACAAAAACAGCAGCAGAAACAAAACTTAAGCACGCTCACGTCCACGTCGTGTGATAATCAGTACAGTCTTGTGCAAAGGCTGAACCTGATAAGTTTGTTGAAATTGCCGTAAACAGTAGTGATTTAGCCAATTTCGTTATCTTTGACCGCATCCCCCACAATAAATGTTACTGGTTGCCAGACACCAAGATCATTATACACTCTCTTGATACACAGGAACCGGTTCGGATTCAAGATGAGCTGCGCAAGCTCCTGATTCAAATAAGGCAGAGATGTGGTCACATGGTAGACAACATGAACATGACTTGTAAGGATGGCGGCTTATAACACCATATAGGCCAGTGTGACGAAGGACAGAGATTCTTGCGACCCGTCAGATTATTTTGTCCTTGAATGTAAGCAGAGACTGAGCGCACCAAGCAGTACTTGACTTGTTGTTGGGCATGGACTCGAGGTGTCATATAGTTCCATGACCGTCATCTGCCAGCGCGACAAGCTTCGATCAAAGAAATGTACCACCGCAACATTATCATAAAATGCAGCTGCAACAGGACCAGTTGCCGAGGAATGGAACTGACTGTGCAATACATGACCAGAAGTTGTATCCAGGATCACAAAAGTCAATCCGGAAGCCATGCCATCTGCACGACAGAGCCTCCATGATGCCAAACGAGAGCGACAGTACAACAAAGCATGCGAAACACCTCAATAATAAGTTAGAACTGCAGTTATGAACTCTCAGCTATGTGGGCACCTGTGTCACCTTCAGCCTCACAAATGAGGAGGAGCATATTGGGGCTCATGTAACGGAAGCTCATTGATCTGTCTGAGTGGATTTTCACGTGTTGGCCAGAGTGCTGCGATCGGACAACTGGTGCTACCTCTAGCAGTGGCGTCCGCGCCGAAAATGTCCAAGAACGTTGAGCCAATATGTGTGGGGTCTTACTTTTGTCCGGCATCGGCTTGACAATGAGGTACCCAATTACATCTCCTGCACAGCATTTCTGACGACCATTCCACTCAAACACTTTGATGCAACTGAGATGCAAAATCAGGGATTTCATGGGAGCTGATAAGTCCGTCAAAAACCGATCCTGAATATTCAGGAGAGTCTATAGGTAGCTCTGAGAGTGAAATTTGGTTGCATTGTCGTTAAAAGAACAGGTCAGTGCAACGACCACAAGATACTGGGAAGCGCCAAAAAAGTAGCGTGGCAGCGTTTGTGCAACAGCCATCAATCAGGAGAAAGAATGACATAGTGGTATGCAAAAAAGGCGTTGGTAGACACCGCCGTAAAAAAAGAGCAACCACATAGCGGTACTGGACGCGCATGCTTCAAGTGAGGTTGACCATCCTGCAGACTTCATGACAATCCCGAGCGGAACATATCTATCACAAGCGTGCTTGTGAGTTGTACATTCATGAGGAACGATACAAAGCCCAGGCACAGCGCGGATGTCAAAAGTGCAGTACACTCATATGTTTGCAGCTGCTCGTCTGTACCAGTTTTGTAAACGCTGATACTTGGAACTTCATAAGCACATTTCAGTTGCATGAGTACGGCTTGGGATGTTTCAACAACTCGAGTTCTCACACATTGAAGTTACCTCGGTCAGACACACGGATTACTTAGATGAGCAAGATTGCTTGTGGGCGCTGTTAATGTGTCCGCACATTCACAAGGAAGATCGATCATTCCATACATGACCTGCCTTTCCACAAGGCACAGACAGTGACCATTTCACATAATTCAAGTTGGGGGTTGAGCTTGATGTAAAAGGCATCTTGTCTTGGGGCCTGTCAGGATACATGGACAACACTGCGTTGCCAAAGGGTACACTGAAGATAACCCCCACACCACACCCCTGATACACAAGGCAATTACACCGAGCACAGAAGCATTTAACTTCAAACTATACCAGCATAAAACCGGCATATGGCTCAAATTCTCGTGTACGGGAATATGCCTAAGCCTAGTCACTAGTGTTGACTGGATGGCCAGTCTATGGTCACAGGTGTTTGCATCTTCAGCAAGTGAACTGTGAATCAGATGTGTACATGAGGCGCAACACAGACTCATCAAAAGCATCGTCGGAAAAGAAGGGACACTGGCTAGGCCTAGTCTCTCCTGTCACCTCTACATCTGCAAAAGTTCCTGTTCTGTCGCACGATTGTGTGTCTGGATAGACTTTTGATTAAAATGCGCCACTCTGGCTAAGCTTCGTCCTCAGAATGCATCTCACTTGTGTAAGGAGCATTGTATAACGTCACCAGAGCACGAGCAGTCACACAACATAACCATATAATCTGTATTGACTCCGTAAATTTGTATGGTACTAACTCCAGTTGCAACGGCAACCCATGTCGCAACGGACTCCAGGAAATTTCGTTCATGCCCTTCGTAACCCCCCACAGCCGTTGCATGCTTGGCCATGAATCTAACGACGCCAGATTCCAACACGAAAATGAGCTTGTTTGATCATGGTATACAAGTACTTATGTGCCACGAACAAGCGTAATCACACACCTGACTGTTTGCTGACTGCCCACAACCTGGTGTCTTGCATTGTCCACTGCAGTGTCTTACGAGCCATCTCAGTGTCTGGGAAAACTTGCACAGGCACAGACGGCGGAAAGGGCTCGCTGATTCCAGCCATCAGGAATCCAAAACTGTCACACTTGCCGTGATCCAAAGAGTGAATATGTGTTACTTGGTTTGGAATCTCACTTTTGTGCTCAATTGATCCTGTGCCCGGATTCAGCAACAGCGCCACAGCATCAGTGAAATTGCTGACAACGACAAGTGCCTGTATGAATAAGTCTGCATCAAGATTCAATCTTCGAATCACATGTGCAAACCAAGGAATCTTGTCACTTAACAGGTCTAACGCATGACAATGCATTCCTGATTGGCTGATCAAGTATTCAGACATAGCATGCGATGCAGTACGTAGATGTTCGATGCTTTCAGACATGATGAATTCAAATACTATGCTTGGCCAGAAGAACGGACTTGGATGTCCTCCACAACTCCACGGAAGCATGGGTACGTCTGCATCGTCACCAATGACATGCCATGTGGGAGGCTCCTCGTCCAGATGCGTCTACCGGTTGAAGCATTCAGTGCGTATAATGTTCTGTTCAGGCATGCCACAAGAAGGACCTTCTGCTTGCTATGGATAGAGTGGATTGTGTTGAAGTACTTAAGCAGGCGATCCTGAAGAGAGCAGAGAATTTCTTGAATAGCGCCACGTGTGCGTCCTCTCTGCTTCTGAACATCCAGGCCAACATTAAAGTGTGATGAGATGTCGGATTGCTGCGAAAAAATGGGTACATGTGAGGCCGGACGCCCCCAACACTACTGCAGTGTGATTAAGTTTCGTTACCACAGGTATTCATACGAGACAGGCATGCTGCTATATCACTTCGAAGCACCATTATGATACATGTCCAGGATGACTGATTTGATATTACGGGCTCAGGCTGCAGCCTGACAAACACGCATGATGGAATTGGGCCTGCCTGATCGCACAGGGATTATCCTCTCTACGCCAACAAATTTACCGACATATTCAATACTGCAGATGCCTTGGAGCGTTGGATTTGTCTCATTCATGAGCTTTAGATCGTGTTCCTGACTCTCTGGCACAGCTGGCACAAGCCTTCAGGAAGAATGGAACGCATGGCCAGTGTTATGTACATATATATTGGCATCCTGGCTGTCGTAGCAGCCCCAAAACTAACTGCAGATTCCCATGGCTTCTACATACAAAATCTGCTATCAGGCAGGGGTGGGGCTGCATTACAACAGCCATTTAAGAACACCATTTTGACCTGTTGGGTGGCAAACCGTTTTTCAGAGACTTCTCCGGTGCGTACTGTGGTGAGCAGTGTTGCGTCTGTCTGTCCCACCCAATCAGAAACGCCCCCAGCGGGGACAAGCGGATGGGACAAACGCGCAACTGGATGAATCACGGGACAGGCCAGAACTCGGCACAGACAGACTCAAAAAAAGAGAGGAAAACTTGATAGGCCTTCATCAGTTGAGTTGTTTGTTATTTGTAATCCCCTCCATTTTGGCAATTCTGTACTCTAGTCTAATCTGTGCTGACCACGGCCTAGACCTTGACACTAATTTTGCGCTTCCGCATCGAACTCGTCAAATCTAGCCTGCGCTCGCGCATTACTATCACAACGCACTACAATCGCAAAGTATGGGATATCGGAGACTTGCATCCAAGTGGGGATCACAAGCCTCGCAATGTCATGAGCTGTCGGGATGAAGGCCGTAGAAAGATCTGTCTGCCTTTGCGTTGAGTGGGCAAAAGAAAACTAGTGTCGATGTTATGATGAATCGAACATCATCGATATTGCTTGCATGTATTACACGGAGTATGAGGTGACTTCTAATCAGACGGCATCTATCCCTTGCCACCAACAGTGGCAACGGTCTCCACGATGACCAAGCGGCCACACGCAGCTAGGTGGAGGACACGCACATGAAACAAAAAAATCCAATGATCAAGCGCCATCAGACTCTGTGAAACATTCGTGACTCGGTGAATGATTTTGTGAGTTCAAAAAGGCCAAAAGAGCAGTTTCGGCTTGCTCAAGAATAGCAAGGCAAGGAGAAAATTTCAGGATTCGAGTTTCGGGCTCAAGTATTTGGGGTCTCGCATTTTGGGCCCAAATAACCATCCCTGCCGCTCATGGTCTGATGCGTACGCCATGAATCGGGCATTCTTGAAGAAACAAACGACGGATTGGTTACAGGAACAGTAACTGATGCCTGTGTGGGCATACAACAGGGCATACTGCAGGGCATACTGGCTAGATCCACACTGTATGATGTGACTGATTGTCTGTGGATCTAGCACAACTGGCTGAATTCCCCTACACCAAGTGTTCAAATAAAAGCTGACCACCGCTCCGACAGTCGCCGCCTGTGTATGGCAGTTGGCTCAGTTCAGTCAGGCTTTCACACAGGGAGGCTGGTTCACAAATTGGCCTGGAAAAAAAACCTGTGCAATCCAGTGTACAGGTCAATAGATTCCGGGAAGTTCCTGAGCGCAGGAAACCATACTGCAGATAACGAGTGCATGCCTGGATGTGCCAGATGTCAACCAGGTGCACAGGCAGAATATCAACATTTAGCTTGGTGACGAAAAGGGAAGGAAAGCCTTACACCTTGATTGGGTGTCCAGAAATCCAGATCCAACACATGACAGGGAAAAGGTGGCCCACATCGATCCCTGGATGCTCATGCAGATGGCCAGTGTAAAGATCCAGAATTGAAAGCAAACAGCCGTTTGCCGGCCCTGTAGGTCTGTTATTCATGGTCACGCGGTGCCCTGCATGCAACGGCGAAATGGCTGCCGCTTTGCCACAAAAAGTAAACTCATTTCACATTGTCACAGGCGCCTTGAAAGTTGATCATGGAAATTGATCATGGAAATTTTCCGTGGTTAACGTATTCGCCTCGTAACACCAACAGGCCAGTAACTTTTCGCAACACGAAAGATGAGGCAGACGCGGTGTTGCGTATCATGAGGAAATTACATCATGCATCTCAGGCGAAACAGTTGACAGAGGAGTGAACATGAGGTATGAATCAGTTGGTGTGTGTGGAAGGTAGGCAGACTGCACACATCATAGCTGCCATCGCTGGAGGCCTGCAACAGTGTGAAATTGGCTGGAATGGCCTCTGAGTGCTTCAGAATGGCCATTCCCGTTCCCATGAGATTCAAGAATGGGGATTAGTGGAAAGCAGGACCTCCAAATGCAAGGGAAGAGTGATCATCATCATCACAAACTGAGAAACATCCTTCTGCACTGTAAAGACAGCCACCTAGAGTAATGGCTGCCCGGTGGGCCCATCCTTGGCTCAAATAAATCAGAATCTACATCCCTCACAATCTCAGACAGCAACAGAATTAAAAAGGCAGCAAGGGGCGGCAAAGTGGGATGTGTCCAGCATTACTGGAGCTGTCTCAAACAACATGTTCCTATGACACCTACAATGACCGGCCCCCAGAGGTCCCAGGATGCTCATGCGTTTGGCATGCACAATCAGCATTTTCTGGGTAAGGGTTTTGTCAGGGAACATATTTACCGCACCAAAATTTACCAAACGAGTCTTCACTGCTGCGACTTCAGGCCAACTTCATGTCCACATCGACGTCTTCTCACTTTTTAAATTCCATAAACAGTTATGTCATGGTACAACGGCGAATACCAGTTCTGATTGGAGGTCATGAGATGTGTCCTTGTTTACAAATGATCAAGTACTTGTTTCGAGATTGTGAGCGGTGGGAGTTTGCTCTACCGCCTGCTTCTTCTTCCTCACGATCTCACACCCGTCAAAGCTGCACGAACCTTTCAAGGTGCATTGACTCGTACAGCTATTTTCACGACATCCCTAATGGCCCCAAAGGAACAGAGAAGGTTTGCGTGCACAGAGTCGAACGTGGATATTGCTGTTGACTACAATCACACTGGCTGATAAAGGGTAACTGCCATGCAACGCTTCAATAAGGACACTGAACATAAACACTGATGCAACCTTCTACTCCAGTCACTTCAAAAACGGATGTTGCACTGTTATGTAACATGTTGTCATTGCATGTACATGTGTGAAGATTAAAGTATGAACAAACTTCTGGCTGGCTAGCGTCATACTTCCTTCCGGTATCATTCATACATCCATCATCAACACTATCTGGTACATATAGTGCATGCTCTGTTTCTGCAAAATAGCAGAACACCCACAATTGGAAACCCCACTAGATGGCACCAGGACGCGCCATTTGAGATTTGGAGTCTGAACATGGTTCGATGTTGCTTGAATCCATTGCGGCAGCTGCGATACGGTACGTATTTAGCGACAAAATGGTATGATGGTGTGTTGTCAGTATAAATTAGCATACAAACCAATAAATGAGCTAGATATGTGACTAGGAAACTATCTATACCTTAGTACATACCCTATCCGTACCTTAGTACAAACTCCTTTTGTAGCTGGCACAAGATTGCACTACATTTCCATAAATTGAGATCGGAAAGAACGTTAGCAATGTTGGTACACAGGTATGTTCACACGCTCGTGCTCGACACCACATGCACAACAACAGCACAGCCGAGTAGCAAGGAGCAAGGCCATTTGATGAGGAAGCTTGGCAGCATGTCAGAGGATACATGTCAATAGATGCAAAGCATGTCCATGTTGATCTAGTTGCCGAGAATTTCAATTAAAGTCTAGTGTTGTTTTGCAGCATCTGAATCTGAGTGGTTATGCACGTGACAAGCACCCTTTTCAGTCATATGCATACAATGTCTCACAAGTAGCCAGGTGAGAGGTTCATTGTCAGGTGCAGCATCCGATCTTACATGGGCTGGCCTGGAATCGAGGAGGGGTCCTGCCAGTTGCTAAATTGTCATAGTCATTGCCAAAAGAATCTGCGTGGCCTCACTTGGCTGGCATGGATGCAGGGTGAATAGCCTGAAAGTACAAGAAATTGCAAAGGACAGTCGCAATGAAACATTATTTGATGTGCTGCATTGGAAACGAACGCAGGTGCGCGTTAACATAAAACGGAGAAGTGTCTGCTGCTATGCATTGCATAGATTTGTAGAGTCCTGGCCTCACAACACGGCAAGACGAATACTTCAAACGCCATAGCATGCTGCACAACGCTGTTGGAATATGTCAGTAGCAACCCTGCGGTGCCATAATCCATCAACAGTATGCCCATACAATTACTTTATGGTGTATAATAGATGTACCAGTCTGTGCGACTTTATGCACAACACCTCCACAAGCACTTGCAAGCCAGTTTGGACAACGGGTTACCCTGCTCATACACATCACATGCCTGCATAACGAGGACTATCATCAGTGCTCCATCGCCAAACAAAACTGGATCGGTGCTATGTGCTCGAGCTTGGCCTTGCTGTTGGGAAAAAAACATACATTGCGGACATGTAAAATGAAACACTGACCCTGCACACACTGACTGGCCATGTACCTACAACTCGACAACTCGTGGTATTCAGGAAAACCTTGCAATCTGGCACACTTTCATGCACAGAGGTCGACACTTCCAAGTGTCACAGTTGTCACCGTGATCCCAAGTGGTGTTCCAAACAATTCGCGACCAATGGTTGGGTCAGACCAGACCAAGAGGGCGACTGCTGGTCCATCACAGCGACGCGACACCAAAGGCAATGCAGGCCTACCTGGCGTTCGCTTGCACAAAGGACACAGTTGATTGCCACGCTTAAGAACATGAACACAAGTCGCAAATGAAAAACCGAGAACAAGACTTTGGAAATTCTGCAGCTACTGCACAACATTGTGTTGCTGCAGAATGTGGCTGACGAGTCCAGCTCAAATGCTTGATGGGGCATCAATTGGAAAGTACGGTGCAATCGGAGATGTATGGCACATTGCATGCGTTTGACTGCAAACATGCATGATGAACACGCCGGTTGGAACGGTTGAGTATCATGTGGTAAAAAAAATCGCAGGTTGGCACATACCATCACCTCATACATATCGCCTTGGCACACAGTTGATGGTCGATGCAGATGCGTTGGCAGGTTCACTTCACTAGCATCTGAAAGTGTAACATTGACGTCCAATATTGCCATCTCTTCAACTTCGGCCAGGGCTTCTTCGCGCCTCCACAGCCATTCAACACCAGAATTATATGAAAGAGACATGTCGTCAGCCTTCATCAGAAACCTGCATTGCGAAGGATCTCTGAGCTGATGGCGGCATGAAAATGTAAATCGACTCTGTGCACAGATGGAATGTTCAAGACGCATGTCATAAATCATCATTGTGTTAGTATGTGACCCATTTTGTGATATTTGGTCATCAGTGCTTTCACAGGTAAAGCGGGAGGTGCGCACGGAATTGAGGTGTTCACACGTGCTGAGGAGCTCATCCAAATCTGCACCGGCTGTGCCACGATCGTATCTACATGCACTGCTGGGTACCCAGTAACGGCCTCCCGATGAATCTCATCTCCACTTAAGGCATCGATAATTGAAACTTGTAGCTCCCTGGTTGTCTCCATGTGCTCCGAAACTGTCAGGTATGTAGTCCTTGCGTGGAGGCTGAAAGGGGGACTCATGGCAGCGGTCGAGGTTGGCAACGGCAGCAGTGTCAGCTTCGGAAGCATGCCAGCGATGAAAAAGCGCTTTCCGGCAGATGCTGGAATGGATACAGTCGCCACCAAATCTGTGGCATGGATTTCCGGAGAGCCGGATGGTGTACAGGGGAGAGGTACACACAAAGCTGACTGCGTCCAAGCATTTACTGCGCACAGCTGCTGGGCATCGTCAGAAAAAGCTACCAACGTATCATTGACCACAGCGCCCTGGTCAGAGAGGGGAACATGGACCTGGACGGCCAATGTTGTGCTGATGGAACCACTGATAATGTCTAAGTGAGTAAATGAAACCTTATGTCGCCCGTCTCCACTCAACCCAGCTACTACCACGGTTTGGCCCCTGACTACACAAAATGCATGACTTTTCAGGTCAAGGAGCGCAATGCTCCACCGAATATATCCAGTCCTCACATCGAGCAGTGAAGCATGACCTGACTGCAAAAACACCACCGCAGTTGCGGACTGGCACGTCGCCTTCACCGTGTCATTAGATCCGGAACCTGTGCTAGAAATTAATTGCCCTGAAGGCAAAGACCATAGACGAATCTCTGAATCGGATACAGAAACTACACGCGACAAGCTGTCAAATACATATATTTTGCCGACCTGTACTTCCCGTCTCCAAAGCAACGAACCGTCAACTAAACTGATCGCGGCAAGTCCGTGAGCCGAAGTTATTAGAGACATATCACTATTCTGTAGCAGCTCTGCGTGCTTAACATTGCCCATCAAACTTTTAGTCCATGACGTGGACTTGTACTGTCCTTCGTACGCAACCGAGCCCGCTGTTGCACCAGGAGCACAGATAAAGGCCACCAAAAAACCAAGTGCTGTCCAACGAGGGATATTTGCGGGCATAGCTGAACCACGGCCCAGGCTGCCGAACGCTGATCGATCACTGCAGGCTGTCGAAGCGATGCAGGGGTCACGCCGAAATTTGCACGTTGCCAAGGAACCTTACGTGTTCGTGCTCTGCCCACAGCGGTTTCGCGATGTCATGGTGTGAAACTGTGCCCCTGCAGGCCTACGACGGCTCACCAGGTCCGCATGCATATTGCCAATCTTCTATTCCTGTAGCTATTCCAGTAATATTCCCCCGCTAGGCCGTGTTCAGTGGAGCAAACGAACTTAGGCATAAGCACCATGATCAGGCTGTGAGAGCCTGATGCACATAAAACTTTCATTATCTGGAAACCTCTGAATGATGACGTTATACTTGCTGCCTCTCTTCACACTCTTACCATGTTCAATGGCACTGCGGTGGACGTTGGCCTTCTGGTGTTGTAAGAGCATGATTTAGGCAGCTGAGCGGATGCATATATACTGTTTACAATGAAATCTATATATGCACGCAAAATGAACTACCATGTTATC
>JAUMHO010006524.1:0-13484 GCA_032360965.1 Ulva armoricana | reverse complement strand
TCCCTGTGGACATCAGCAGCAGCACGTCGGGGGCCAGCTCAGGTTGCACAATCAGGGGCGACTTGACAGGTAACAGCATGGAATGTGCCAGGGGCATGAGCCAGGGGCTTGTGTGCAGTTCCTCAGTGTTGACCGGCGTGTGATATCAAAACCTACGACATGTGCCATGCAGAGAGACCTACAGCGCTCACATACATCGTGACAAGAAGTACTAGTAGTGTCTTTAGCACCCCCCCTACTTGGTCACTCAAACGGTTTTGGCTCCGTTGCTTGTTTCATCACAAATGATGGAAGAGAAAATTTGATTCGGGTTTCAGGCTACCCAAAGCATGCGGACGTGCTAAAATTATGATGCTGTAATAATGATCGCCATGCGATCAAGTGACAGATCGCGAGGCCAGATCGGTGCGAGCCACGATTGCTGGAATTGCATGACCCTGCCAACTCAGGAGCAGGCTCTCTCACAATGCGCAGCCTCTGCTCCCTGTGGACATCAGCAGCAGCACGTCGGGGGCCAGCTCAGGTTGCACAATCAGGGGCGACTTGACAGGTAACAGCTACAACTGTGGCAGCACGTCCAGTAGACCTTGCAAATCAGACATGACAGCAGAGATTGTGCACACGCGCATGCGAACGGCGCTTTTCTCGAATGAGAAGGGCTCCGACGTCTTGCCGAGGCCATCTTTTTTGGCAGCAGCGCCAGGAACCTCTGCACCCTTGGAAGCACGGAAGCTATTTCTGCACGCCAGTGTTCGTTTTAGCAGCCATTCGTTGGGGATTAGGCCTTCATTTTTCTGCCAACAATTCACAGTTATTGGCTTCAGGAGGTCTGCTAGACTGAGCACTGTTGCACGTGATGTGATGTGGCGCGGCGCACTCTAGAGCCGGTACTACCACGCCAGAATGGAGAACTCAACAAAACGAAATGCGTTGAGCACCGAAGAATCAAAAGCCCGGCAACGCTGCCTGTGTGTCATCGAAACATGTGAACCCATCCCGGGCGCAAACCCTCTGCAGTGCACCTTACAGTTGTGCTAGAGCACCTGTACATTTATTCTGTGGTGAAAACTTGCACTCATAGACGCGTGTCATCCAAACGCAACATGGCCAACGGTGCGAGGCACATTGCCTGCGTGTCCCCATTTGAAACCCTGGTCGGCACCGCCACGCTGATTCTACTACTTCGGGCGAGCCCGGCACAAGACCACCTGAGCCACGCGGTCAAGCAGCGCATCGAATCGCCGCACCGCAACGGCCCAGACGCTGCTCCCCCCCTTCCTGCGTGCTGGCATGGCAACGATACCCTTGAAACCAGAGCACAGTACCCTGTGTCGCACCGCAGACAATGCTCCCTTACCTGTCTGTGGCACACAGGACACCAACATCAACCTGAGCCAGGGTTATGCAAACATATGTATTACATCGAAGAGGGGCACGGTCACAGGTGCATATATACATATTTGGGCACCATGCCAAACCCAAATGTGACCTGCCACAGCATGGCATCGTTGCGGCTAGCACGGCCACTCATGCGTGTGACAGTGACAGTCCTGTGTACATTTACACCTGCTGCAGCGCCTAGACGGCAAGGCTTGCATTTTTCGACAAGGTCGCCTCGGCAAACGCTCGTGGTATGATTCGAGGCTGGGCATCCCACTCTTGGCAAATAAACGGAGCAAAGCCACCACAGCGGGCAGGGTACCTGGGGATTCAGAGGCACACGTGCGTATCGCTTCTTCTTTGCCCGTGCAGTGAAATGTGCTATGTACACGGACGTCGGTGAAGCAGCACATGCAGCATGGCAACAGGCAGACGTCACGGCTGGCAGTGGAGGGCATGGGTGGCGTACATTTCCTTCTCAAGCTGCCTGACAATGAAATCTTGCGAGAAGGCCCGCTCTTCCAGGTCAGCCTTGTTGCAGGCCACAACAACCTGACAATGTCGCCGCCCGGAGTCTGCTTGCAGCTGTAGCACGTGATAAAGCTGCCTGTATGTTGCCAAAACGTGTCCTGTCACACCGGAGCATGACCGCCCTTCCACTGTCCGGTGCACCGACATGAGGCAGGGTGGCCCCGCTTGGACGAGAGGCACGTGGCAGGCATGACTAGGATGGCCTGGTATGTGCAAGCATGGAGCTAGGCGAGTGAAGAGCGGCCTCGGCGGACGCAGATAAGCGAGCCCCAGTGCACATTAAATGTTGTCTAACACATGCAGATGGACTGTGCGGTCACTAGTGGCGAGTGTTTCAGATCGTCGATTGGGCAGAGATGCATATGAGTGTAAGTTAGGTGAGTACTGCGGCTCAATATTGTCGGCAGGCGGCCGAACTGTCCTGCCTTGTCATGGGTTCCATGCGTAAGCTCAAGCACATCGAAAGGCAGGATGCTTGGCCATGGTGTCATAGCAGCAGTGCACATCAGACTAGCTTACCGGATGATGGAGAACTGCAACTGCGGCGCAATGGCCACTGTTGCACTTCAAATCAGCATCTCATGCCAGCAAGCACAGAGCAGTACAGGTAAATGGCGCGTGTACACTGTGCTGTGCTTGCTGCATGGTGACGCTCTCCAGCGGATAGGCACGTGATGGCAGCTTGGCTTCTGTTCGTGACAGAGTCATGGCTGGGAGGACGCACTCTGCTACAGTCTGCTTGTCTGCCACGAACGAAGCGCTGTCCAGGACAAACACAATGCAGGATGCAGACGAGGCATGCTGTTCATATACCGACCGTAATCGCGGATGTCCGGGAACGTCCACCAATCTGACCTTCTTTGCCGTGCCCTGCATGATGGTAACAGTGCATTATTTTTGTTCGTGCGGATATGCTGTAGTTCATCTGTTCGGTATATGATGAGCTTCCTAGGATTCACAACACAGGAGACAGACTGATTTCCTAAACTAAGCAAGCAGACGTTCACATGCGGGTATAGGATTACAGACATGCACCATCATGTGAGGGAGTTCTCCAGGGCTGAGGTGTCGCAACGTGTTCGTTTGTGAGGCCTAGCGCAAGTAATGCTGCCTGGTACAGCATCTGATTGTAACCGTCGTGGTTTGCGCCCCCTTGATTGCCAGATCAACTCGAGATTTCAGGTCAGGCCAGCAGCACATGACATCTAGCAATGGCAGAAGGTTTTACCGGAAGTTTCACCACAACTTCATTGGTCTTCATTGAAGAGACGGTTCCATGTGGCGGTGCGGATCCTTCCAGTGTATGTAGCAGCGTTGTTTTGCCAGCCTCCATGGGACCATATAACACGACCGTTTTCAGCTTGAAGCTTTGCAGCAGTACTTTCAACACAGCTGCATGCACCGAGCACTGTCAGCTGGCAACCAGCATCACATCACGCAGAAGAAGAGCTGCAGCACAAGCGCTGACCTGGAAGGCATACAAGAGCGTCGCTAGGGGACATTTTTTTTTTTGTCATATCAAAAAGGCCATTGCTGGTGTGAGAAGTGCAACAGTACAGCCAACAACGCTTGCAGGTACTGGCAATGAAGCAAAGGCGATCGGACCTATGGACACGAGGAAAATTAGCGCAGTGAGGGCCAGCAAGAGTAGAAGAGAATGCTCCTGTACGTATTGTGCGCTCTGCTCCGGCATCAAGGGTATGAGCGGCTCCAGCATGTCCTTGGCAATAACGTGAAATACTGGAATTGCGTCAAGTTTGAACTTCTCAGCATATGTCTCAGCAAGCTGTGCTTCTTGCCCATGATCCATACACTCATGGTCTTGTGCAGTAGGAGCATCGGGGATCGTGCTGTGATCTGCAGTATATGCACTGCGGTCATCAATCCTTCGCTGCATCATGTCTCTGGGTCAGAGCGTCGATGGCGATCACCGCACCTGCCATAATCACATTTCCATCAACGAGCAGCAGTGTTTCCATGCGCGGTGCACGGCAATTTCTAACGCACAGCAGCACTTGACTGTCAAATGGCAAGGCAGGCTAACTCCAAATCAAGCGCACACGATGACAATCCGAAATGCCATGCGCTGACTGGCATGTCTAGGATACCATTTTTCGACGGGAGCCATTCTATCGTGTGTGCAAATGGGGAAAACCTGCGTAGATCATGCATGGAGACGTGTTGCGCCGAGCGATGGAGAGCTTGCAACGCTCAGGTCCTGCCGGAAGCATCCGTTCAATTTAGCCTACCTGCAGATATGCGTAAGCACCAGATGGATCGTGTAGCGCCTGCGTGGTACTATGTGCTTCACGCCCGTGGGTCCCTCAATGTTAGTCCGATGCCATATGCATCTTCCTGTATATTAAATCTCAAAAGGTGCAGACTAAAGATGTGTCGTTTAGTAGTAAGATAGAGCCTGTGAGGTTGTCTTGCGATCCCAGCCCCCTGAACGTGCCCGATCGCTGTTCGTTGAGGAGGAAGATGGGCACGTCTACCTTCGTTCAAGCCTTTCTTACCTCGCTGTCAGTCATTGCTGCAAGTGAGGTTGGTGATAAAACATTCTTTATCGCCGCAGTTATGGCCATGAAACATAACCGCTGGGTGGTGCGTCGATGGCACTAAGCGTGTGCCATGGGGTATGTGATTGTTTACCCGTCCGCAGACAGGACGTGAGGAGAAACGAGAGTCCACCATTCGAGTCAGAATTAACTTAACTTTTCAGGTGTTCCTTGGCGGTGCGGGAGCTCTTGCGGTCATGACGGTCCTGTCTACAGCACTCGGTGCTGTGGCCCCACAGTTGGTGTGCTGCTGCAGTCAGATCGCACCGCATAAAGTGAACCTTTGCACAGCGATGTGAATGTTCAACATCATTGGCACTTCGAACTGCAGATTCCCAAGGTGTACACACACTGGGCAACAATCATCCTCTTTTGCTACTTTGGGCTTGTTTCACTGAAGGAGGCGCTGTTTGCAAAGAAGGTACACACGTCAAAGCTTTTGGTACCCGAGATGTGCCCCTATTTTATGACACCGGCAGCAGGCATATAAAAGCTTTTGCCCAAATCCTTGCGTCACTGTGACTCGCACATGTGTAGGAGATTGGGCCATCAGAGCTGGAAGAAGTTGAAGTTGAACTAGACGGATCAGACACCAATGGCAAGGGCAGTGATCGAGCGAGTGGCTCAGGTGGCATGTACAAACGCATGTTGTCTACAATTTTCATGAAGGCCTTCACAATGACGTTCTTGGCAGAGTGGGGTGACCGCAGCCAGATTGCAACAATAAGCCTTGCCGCTGAACATGACGTCATAGGTGTCACTCTAGGAGGCTGTGTAGGTCACTGCATTTGCACCGGTGCTGCTGTGCTTGGGGGCAGGCAGCTAGCACAGGTCATAGATGAGAAGACAGTCAACCTGGTCGGGGGGCTCATGTTTCTCTTCTTCGGGGCACTGACGTGGTATGAAGGCATGGAGGAGCACCAGCCAATCTCTGGGTAGCTACACAGATCCTTGTTTCACTGACATGCAGCCGAAGCTACAGGCCAGGTGGCTCTGATCCTGAATGTGCGTAGCTGTGTGCACATCAGCTGATGTGCACACGAGATATTCGTTTAAGTTGAGTAACAGCACACATTGCATTATGTAATCTCAAATCAAACATATGATCATACGCCTCTCTTTGTAATAGTACAAATACATATGATCATACATTTCTCGACTTCGAATCGGGGGAGTGCCCGATTGGGTAGTATCAAGTGGATGAATGAGTGATATGTTGATCGTATTCAAGGCATGAACGCCAATGCTTGACGCAACTGTCCTCACGCCTCTTTCTGTAACAACTGGTTCACAACACTCACTGGGCACAGCTGCATATGTGTGCCACTGTCAGGGCACAGTCGTAGCAAAACATATCTAAGCATTGCACGCAATTTCAAACATCACGACAGCAAACCTGTCCATCCGACAATGTGCAGACGCAACGCATCATTCTTCAACACCAACTCTCTCCAGATGTCATCACGCAACACATCCCAGCATGGACGGTTGTCACGGTTATGTCCAGCACAGGGGCACGTCCTCTTGAGGATCTCCGCAAGGCCGGTGCCTGATGCAGTAGGCTAGCTTGTCGCCCCGATGGTCACGGTTGGCTTTGTGCAGGTTACTTAGCCCCTGCCACCATCACCAGACTCTTTGCAGCGCTGCAGCAGCGCCGATGTCCGCCTGAACGCCTCATTCAGTTGCTGCCGCCTGTGCTGGGGCACTGACGCTTTGCTCCGCGCGACCGCGAGCTCCCCAGCTGCTGCAGCGGTATGCGCCCTGGCCTTTCCCGTGGGCGGCGTGCGTAACAGGCTCCCTCCGACCGTCACGCTCTGAGGCCTGGCCGGCGTCAACTCCGCAAGCGACACATCCACCGGCCCTGCCACCGTGCGGGGCGTGACTGGAGTAGAGCCTCCATGCCGGGGCGGGTGAGGTGCTCGAACCGTCGCCGCAGCGGCTGCGAGCGACACTGTGGCCCCGCCATTGTGAGCACGCGGAGTTGCCAGACCACACGGCTGCGATGCTCGACGAGGGGCTGCGGACTCCCGGCGCACAGGTCGGGCGTGTGGCGTGCGTGGGGAGGTGGGCGCGGCTGTGTAGCTAGCGGCTGCCTTGCTGCGGCCCGAAGGCGTCTGCGGAGACGCGGCCCCTGCACAGCGCGCGCACCTCAGTGCGGTCTTGAGACACGTGCAGCGTCATGCCACGATTGTCCAGGTACTGTCGCGTTCCCACGTTTTCAGGCACCTGCTCCATCCGGTCTGCCAGATGCTTCCATGCTGTGCGGACCATAAGCCACTGTTGGGAGTGCCCGCATGTGTCACAGCGAAACATGGGCCAAAGCTGCCACGGGCACACCAACGGCATCGCAGTCAAGCCTCCGCATGCGCGGTTGTGCACGCGTGTGCCTCGGATCCAAATGGTCTGATGTGCGAACAAAACCACGAGCGGCGGGCTGCGGAAGGGCGCAAGCCTCTTGCTCGTGCCAGCAACTGCATCGGCCCACTCCTGTTCGGGCGGACCAACACGCTCAAGGCCTGCTGCAGTGTAGGCCAGATCTATCCGATAGGTGAACGCGCTTTCGGAGGAGCAAACACTAAAGCACGGTCGTGGAAGGCCTCCTCCCACGCACGCGTGCGCATGCATGCATGAGGACAGATTCGAGCGCACCGGCATATAGGGCATCCAACCGGGGTCGCCCCGTCCTCCCTGCAACCACGTTGGAGAGCAGCAGCGTGTCTGATGGCGCTGCACCCTCCCTATCTGGCACCTGCTGCTTTGGCACCTCCCGCCACTCATCAGTACCGACTCGTCCGACTGTGAGCACGGGGTCATGGCTCTGACCAGCTAGCAGTTGACCACGAATCTGCCCAGCTGGTGTTTGCAGCTGCCCAGCTGCTGTATCTTCCACTGGCAAGTCCTCCGCTGGCTGCCATGGCTGCCGTTGACGTCCCAGGGGCCGCATGTCATCAGGAGCAATGTTCTCTTGTTCCGACGCGACTGCAGCCGCCGCCGCTCCGGTATCAACCTGGGGTGCTCCCTGCCGGCCTGCAACTCACACATCCTCTGGAAATCCAAGAGCATTCCAAAGGTACTCCCAGGGCACCCATCCTGTCCCAGGAGCTACCACAGGACCATGCAGTGCTTCCCGCTGAACCACCGATTCGGACCAACCCACACATGAGTCCATCGCGTGCAATGTGCGCCATGAGCATTGACCTGCCTGCCTGTGAATCCACACCTGCCCACACCCACAGCGACTGCACTGCTGCGGGCGCAGCTGCGGTATGCTCCTCCTCAAGTCCACCACCACGGCCCTTTTGTGCACTACTCGTGAGCCGCATGATAGGGTCCCCCGCTGGCATGCCGCCTGGGGCCATTCCAATGCATGGGCCTGTACGCGCAGGCCCACGTAGCAATCTCTGCACCTGCTCCAGCTGCAGCTCGGTCGGTATACTGCCAGCCGCCTGGGCCGCGGGGATGCATGCTTCCACACCAAGTCTGCCAGCAGGATGCCACCTCACGCCTGGTTCATTGCTAGATAGCAGTGGCTTGGGCATGACCAGTCCTGTCTGGCAGTCTACTGGAGCCGGCAGTCGCTGCCGGCCTTTGGGACTGCCCCTTTCAACAGCGCCAGGTGTTGGTTTGTCATCCAATGTGCCTGAAGGTCCACTGCCTCTGCTGCAAGGTGACCCGACCGCACCCGGCCTGGTCATGCGTTGGTTTACCTGCCCAGCAAGACCGCCTGCGATCCCGTGAACTGCTACGTCTGCCTGCTTCATGCCATGCACTCGGTGCCCATGAAGCAGAGTGGACTGACAACTGCCCGTGCCAGCATCCTCAGTGCCTCCTTGACCTGCTTCCATCTGCAAGACTGCATGTTTACCAGCCGCCCCTGCACCGGCACCCGTGTGGAGGCCTTCAGCAGCTGAGCGGTGCATGGCGCACTGCCGCGCTCGGTGGGGTCGAGGCAGTGGCGCCGCTTCACCTTGGAGCAGCCTCTGCACATCGACAGGCGTGGCAACGTACGCCCGTGCGTGCTGCCGCCGGGGAGTCTGCAGCGGGGCAGCGCTGTCTGGGATTCTCGGTGTGCGGCCGTTCATAGCCCTGCCAGGTTCAGGCGGCCCTCGTGGCACCTCTGCGGCGCCTGCAGCTGACGCTGCTGCGGCCTCTGACGGGAGATCTCGACGGGCTGCTTCTGCGCACCTCACGGCTTTCGCCGTGGCTGTCTCAGGTTGCCACGCCGTTCTCGGCCTTGTCTGAGGCATCAGGCACGCGTGGCCATGGCTCTGTGTGGACATCGGCTCGCACGCCATGGCAGCACACAGGGCGAGAGGGCTGCTTGTACTACCGGACTCAGCTTGCGGTGTGCCGGAAACCAGGGCCGCACAAGCAGCCTGGAACTGTGACATGATGCCGGGCTCTGAAGATGGGGATGCTGCAGGCTGGAGGCGTTCAGGGCGAGGCTCTGCGGGAGTTTGCTCATGTACCGAGGCAGCAGTCGAGATGGCTGTGGCTCGTGGTGAAGTGGCAGCATATTCAGCTGCTGGGCTGCGTGCCGGGCTGCCAACAAGCCATTCAGCTCCAGGGACTCCGCTTTTAAGAAGAGTGTTCTGCAAAGCTGGCCTCGGTTACGCACATCTTGGAGGCTTGCAGACTTCTAGAACGGCAGCAATGAGCTTGCACCACCAGGCCTAGATGTGGATCGTGATACTACCGATAGGATTAACGCTTGTGTGAGCAGCAGAGCTCCTTTGAAGCATGTGAACACATACTGCAGGCCAGCACAGAACGGTTCCATGGAGGAGAACCCAACGGATATCTGCCATGGCAACTGGTCAAACCTGGCAGAGCAGTTCTCCGTACCCGTGTTGGACACGGTGGTTACAAGTGGCGCAGGTACATGCCTCCAAACTCCTGCGCTGTGCCAACACAATGTGCGCCACCTGGACGATGCAACTGTTCAGCGCGTGCACAGATTCTGCGGGCTTCACCTGTAGTCTGTCACGCTGGCGCCTCAGCAGAGCATTGTTCCTCTTCTCGTCATGTGCCCGCTGATTCGCACTATCCAGGAGCCGCTGTAATCCTGCACTGCCTGCTGCACGTCCATACCACATTGCTGCCGACCTCCCTCACCTGAGGCTGCCTCAGTCTCACTTCATGTGGCATCCATGGTCCTTGGATGCATGGCACATACGAGAAGCACACCAGCGACCTTGCACGTGAGTGTCTTCAGCTCATGCTGTGCCTCCAGGCACCCCATACACCTGCTGCTACCAGTCCCTCTTGCTCTGCATTCGGTGCTACAGTTGTTGAAGGCACAAGCTGGCGAGAATGCCAGTGCCGTGCTTGTTGGTATTGCTTCAGCCTGTGTAGCGCCTGGATTGTTGTCACGCTCAATCTGCTTCACTCCAGGAATGTTAAGCTTCGACCGCATGCCATCTGCGCTGCTGCATGTTCCAGCAGAAGCCTCGGGCCTCGTTTGGGACACCGCAGGGACTGGATCTGAAAGAGGGACAGGCTTGGTGCTTCGGCCTGGACTACTCTGGGCTTCCAGCCTCTTGACAATCGCTTGCACAGCATTGAGTGGAGGACTTTCAGTTCCAGGCTGTACAGCAATTGAGAAATTCTGTGATTGGCACAATGGCAGACTCCATTGAGAGACAACCTACGTTGCAACACGCGTGGACCTCATCTCACTATCGGGGGTCTGGTTCCAATCTGACTTGCTTAAACATCCAAAGGCACCCACTGGCGGTGAACATCCAAAGGCATACAGCTTCCAGAAACACTGTCACGCAGCGGAGCAGCAAGCGCAGGAACAACAATCATCGGAGCATCAAACACAGGAATAGCAGACACAGGCGCACGAACGACTATCAGAGGCAAGCTGCTCTGTGAGCGCACATGGCAACATATCATGTGCTCAGGCCTCTGGTCCAGGCCGTTTAACCATGGTTTGGTTGTAACGATGCAGCGTTACATCCTGGCCCTGTCACAGCAGCACCCAGAAAACAGTGTCCAGCATGGTGCAGAACTACATGCAGCAGCCTGGCTGCGGTCATCATTTTGAACATCGGCAGTTGGCAGGACGCACTACAACTTCAGCTGGCGATGTTGGACATGCAGACTTTGCGACCGGAGAGGCTTTCGGGCGACTGCCATCCTCAGATGAGTCAGCATGAGGGCTGTCCCTGCAGACGGTGGAGGAAGAATGAATTGGACTTGATTGGGAAAGGCTGTGTTGCTCGGGACTGCTTCTGGCGACCTGTCACAATCCCGACAGGTTTCAGGAAGGTTCCTGAAACGCTCCAAATCAATCCTTGTTTCCCACAGCGCTGACAGCTCTCAAGGAGCACCAGCCTCTGTCAAAGGCTGCAGTGCGGCACGGCTACAGACCAAGGCATGGCGATGCAGATACTGCAGATGGGCCTGACACTGGCGACCGGATCCATCGAAGGAAACAGAGCCAGTAAGAGTGTGACACAGTACAGCCTATCAGCATGGATGCGCTGTGGTATGTTCGGATCGACACGGGCTCGAAGAGCCATATGGACGAACGTACTTGGTAAGCAGAACAGGCTTCATGCACTCCTGGGGGACTTGCGGCAAGCGGCAGGGAGTCACTGGCAGAGACGAAACAAAGTTGAAGCACTGTTGCATGGAGGGCCGCTGGGAGGGTGCCTTCTGGAGAGTACTCAGGATGAGGTGCTGTAGCGGCTGAGGGCATGACTGTGGCAGGGCCGGCAGAGGGCTCCCACAGATCTTTTCCGCCAGTGCGACCTGGTTGACTGCGATGTATGGTGGCACCCCTGCAACCAGTTCATACAGAACACACCTGCAGAGGACACCTAGTCAGTCTTATGGCCGCCCGCGTGAGCGCGGTGATGGTGTAGATGAGGGAACGACAAGGCTGTGTGGTCACGGGGAATGTGCACATGGACGTGAGGCAGCAGCCACTGGACGCAGATCCATGCTTGTGATGCTGCTGATATGAACATGTCTGCTTGTGATGCTGCTGATTTGAACGTGTCATGGACAGTACAGGAATGATGTTTGCAGATTCACTGATCCGCATAAGAAGCGTATATCCACTTGGCATGCTGTCACACCGTTGCACTCTGCCACGGCATTGAACTTTGACATCGGAGTTGTGGCGTGTACGGGTCCACATGCGGATGTACCACGGCATAACGCCGAACGCATACAGGTGAGAACCGGAGTGGTCACATAGGCTTGTAGTTCTGGAGGCCTGGTCATGGACAAGGTATGCAGTCGCTACTGTTGGCCACCAGAGACAGGTATGATACAGGACCGGACATGGCATGCTTGCTTTGCTACAGTGCCGTGGCATCAGTGCTGTGGCGTTGGACAGCTGCCGGCCGGGTGTGCAGAACAGCTTGTGGCCTGCCATTGGCGATCCACACAGCCGGCCACAGTAGAGTATCAAGAGCTTCCGTGTAGGAACCGGTCAAACAATCAAACCAAACCAACCGTGCACTCTGAGAGGGAGCATGCTTGTGCTGTGGTGTGCACAGGATGCTTGCAGACAGAGCTGGATACTGAGAGACACGGTCCAGGGACAACACCCAGAGCGTAGCTGCAGGGGAACAGGTACGCCGAAGCCGTACCCGAAGGCCCATACATCTGCAGAAAACGTGTAGGGCATGCCGCTGCAGACCTCTGGGGCAGAGTACAGTGGCGTGCCAACCTGAGTGTGTGCCAGGCTGTGCTGCTCCAGGTGCCTGCCGAGCCCCAAATCCCCTATGACAACTTTCTTGTTGCTCAAAAGCAGGTTGCTTGGCTTGATATCCCTGGACGCGGAGAAAGTGAAGGCTGCTGTTGGTGTGAGCAGATTTGACCAGCCAGACATCAAGCTCATCACATGAGCTGAGGACATGTGCACCTGTGCATGATGTTGTTCTTGTGGAGATGCTCCAGGCCGCAGCAGACATCGCGTGCAAAGCCCCAGATGTCATGGGCAAGCAGCTGGCGTGCCTTGAGCAATTCGGCCAAGTCACCCTCGCTGCAGTACTCCATGACGATGTACAGGTGACTGTTCTCCACCCAAGCATCATGATACCCCACCACGTGTGGATGCCTGACCGTCCTCAGGAGCATTGCCTCTGAGAAGGCAGCCTTGATGTCCTTGGTGCTCAAGCCAGAAAGTGGCACAACCTTCATCACGCATGGCGAACCACCGCCTTTGTGTGCCACTTTGTAGCAAACTCCATACGTACCTTTTCCTAAGGCGTCCAGGCAAGTATAGTGCGCTGTGCGCCTCGCGACGGGAGGTTGTGTCAATGGCACACCATGTTGATGTGCCTGGGACCTCTTTGACGCCATATTCGATCACATCACCAGAGTCAACAATGTTTACAGCTTCCGCTTGAAGTAGCAACAAATTCAGAAGGAATCTGCGCCTTTGCGACGTCCTGTATCCGGAAGCAGGTGAACGCGTGACGGTGAGCCATGGCACGAGTTTAAAGGTGCCACCTGGGCTGCGTGGACAGCACCGCACCAAGGCACACCACCCATCGTACGCGCACTTGAGGAACCTTGCCATCCGAGTGCAGGACAGTCCAGTGCTCACTTCCAAGAGCAGGTGCCCACAGGTCCACGGATGACATGTTCTCTGCATATGCATGCGCTGGTGCATGACGACAGCAGCAGCACGGGGAGCTTACACGCTGCGATATTCCAGCTAGGAACCACAAGACCACGTGTGGGCACCACGACGACGGCATGCAGCATAGGTGCACATGGGCCTGCGTGCACAAGAACCCGCGTCATGAATAGCAGTGGTGAATCTTGGTGAAGAAGCCAGAAGTCGAGGCTTTGATGTGATGGAGTCGCAATGAAATTGTGCAGCCTGGGCCCGGATCTCGATCGCTCGAGCTCGTGTTGCATCAACTTGCATGCCCCTTATGCAAGAGCGCACCGGTACCGCCGTGTATATACCTGTGGTTTGCAATCACATTCGGTGCCGAAACAGTTTTGGATTAACCAGATATTACTCATGCAACCAGATGGATG
>JAUMHO010006503.1:0-13503 GCA_032360965.1 Ulva armoricana | reverse complement strand
TAACCGTGTCAGCAACTAACAATAGATAATCGCCGTATTGCGTCAGTTTTACAGAGTTAAGTGCAGCTACTTTATTCCAGCTTAATTCGTCCGATCCTTGTCTTTGCACCGTAACAGCCACAGACGCATTAAGCTGAAATGCGACTAGAGAGCCATTAGGTACTGCACTTAATAGCGGCAATGTTTTAGTGCAAGCCGTTGAGGTTACTGTTGTTTGCCCCATTAGCGAGACTGTTAATGTTTCTGTAGTTTCGTCATTTCTAATCGGCAAGTTAATACCGTAAGCAGACCCTAGACCACCTTGAGATTTGCTGAGTGGAGTAGTGAGCCCTGACAACGATGTAATGTCATTGTTAGCGCCTTTATTAGCTTTATTGGCAACGGTCGCTGCACTGGCCGCTGCCGCAGCTGCGCTATTGGCTGAATTTGTTGCGCTAGTAGACGCTGCCCCTGCACTTGATTGCGCCGCGTTTTTAGCAGTCTCGGCGTCATTAGCGAAACCGGAAGCTGACGCGACTGCATCAAATAGAGAGGTGAGTAAATCGTCCGCTGAAGCCACCGACGAGATTGTCGTTTTAACCGCCCGTGAAATTTGTTCTTTCAGTTGCTGAACAAGAAGCGTTAATTTATCGAACGACTTTTCAACGACGTCAGGACGGAAGTTCGTAAAGCTAACTTCTTGCGTGTACTCCACGTCACTTACAACCGTGATTAGGTAACCAGTGGCATACGCGGTGCTGGTGGTAATCGAACCACCAGGGGATGTATTTTGATTAGAGTTGAGCGTGACGCTAAAAGTAGAATCTACGACGAGATCGGTCTCGATATCGTCCGCATCGGTTAATACAACCCGAATATCGTTTTTGCTAAAACACTTAAACGAAAACGGGAAAGTAGTTTGAATCCCATTGGCGCTGTAAGGCCCTGATTTAATAGTCGTACTGGATACAGACATGCTGCGCTCCGTTTTTAAGTCGACTCATTTTCGCTTAAAAATTGGAGAGCATCCGTCCGTTAGCGTTTACTCTCAGGGCTTGCCACCCCGGACACCGTACCGCGTACCGCATCGAGCGTGCTAGTAGGATCTACGTTCCCTTGAGCAACGTCCGTTGCATACCCTAGAGGCTTAGCCAGCGGACTAACTGGTACCCCTGTCAGCATCGTAATTAAAGATAAACCGTCGCGAATTGCAGGCTTAGCCCGACCACCTTCGACGATCGCGTCGTAAATACTTGCAGGGGCATTCGCTGCCGACTCAATGACACTAATCGCTGGGGCTGTGGACATACGATCGTCGTAACGTTGTGTGGTAAATCCGGCCGCAGCTCGATTGGCTAAAGGCCCTGCAATCGGGATCATGGCAGATGCGTTACGCAACGGTGCACCGAAAAAGAAAGAGAACCACTCGTCCAGGTACTCGTCGTCTCCGTCATCGTTACCGCCGCGCATTGTTTGCACAATGGCTTCCGCCACCCACGCAGGGGTTAGGAAACCAAAAAGCATAATGTAAAACGCTTTGCCAGCCCCTTTTCGTAACCCCATCTCTTGAGAGACTTTTGCAAACTCAGTGCCTAGAACGTTAGCCTGCATGTTGAAGTAACTTGCAAACTGGGTGAATAACCGCGTGAAAGCAGTTCCGGCTTCAAAGCGTGAAATATCTTCCGGTTGGAGCGACCCTTGTGTTTCGCGAATAACGGAGTTTGCAAATCGGATCGCGTCCTTTTCAGTGTCCCCGTTGCCTAAAGCTTGGTTATACGCCCCCTGCCATGAGATCACGTCGACCGTATTTTGGAAGGCCGACTGTAAGAAGTACGCATGCTTTGTCGTCCAGTTTTTCACCTGGTCAAATTTAGACGGATTCAGAATCACGTCTTCAATTTCGCCACGTAATTGAAACGCTTGTTGCTCCAAGCGCACGGCCATAAACGGACTAAGTTCTGCAATTGCATTCGCCATTTCTTTAGGTGCTTTAACATACTGCGCCATGGCTTCACCCAGTAAACTAGGTTTAACTTTAAGTGCAGTTAAACTAAAGCCCGTAATTTGTTGTAAGGCGTTGGTGATGTTAGCAAACATCGTCGACATACCAGCCCGCGATCTTACAGTTCTAAAGAAATTGTCCGCCGCGCGACCCGCAGTGCCGGTGCTCGGTGTCTGTACAATTTGTTTTGCCGCGCGATTTAACCAGGGCAATAACATATCGGTGTAGGCCACAGGATCGTAAACGTTTAACGTCCCTTGCGCACGTCTTAAAATGCGCTGTACATCGCGCACGTGGCGTTCCATGTGGGCAAATAGAAGCACTTTATCGATGTGCTGCGGGATCAAGCGCAAATCTAAAGCCAGAGGCTTGTTATATTCCACCCGTGATTTAGTAAAGCCGCGACTGGTTGCAGGGAACATATAAGCATTACCCGCGTTAACGTCTTCTAACGCCTGGTTAATTGCAGCGTCTTGGACCTCGAAGGTATCGGTTAATGCAGGTACATACCCGCCTCGATAGGTGCCGAATTGATTAGTGAAACTGTCCGCTGTCACTTCGGCAAAATAACGGCCAAATACTTCGCGGTGCGTTTTTTGCGCAAGGGGTTTCGTTTCTTCTAACAGATCCCAAACACCTTGTGCAAAATCAAAGTGCGCCCTGGTGAGTGTGCCTTCTGAAATCAATCGATTGATGAAGCTATCCCAACGACTGGTATCAAGCACGCCGTTGTTATCGACCGCCCACCCGCGCCCCAGTAGCAATTTCCGTTTATTGCTTTCATTACCGGTATGCAAAATAGCATGCAGAATTTCTGACATGCCCGCATCGCCTTTTGAATATCCGAACGTGTAATTAAGTTCGGGCGCTGCGATTCGCCCTGGCTTGAGCGTTGGAGCGACGGTATTAAGTAAGTCGCGATATTTCTTAATTGTATTGGTCGCGTCAACGCGATAGGCATCCGCAGCTTCGGAGATCGGGGTAAAGATATATTTTCTGAAAGCCCCTTTAATATCGCCTGAATCCATGCGGTCCGTCCATGCTTCCACACGGCGCAAGGCAGCGCGGAAACCGCGTAAGGTTCGCGCAGCTTTATCCTTTTCAGTCGCTGCGTGAGTTTGCCCTGGTACTTCAGTAGGCAACCCCAATGCATTAAGACGTGATTCTATTTCACCGACCACTTGATCGCGGTCGATCATTTTGCCATCGATCTCGACTTGCTTTTCACGGCGTGCTAAATACCACAGGCTCTCGACTTGATCGCGTAATGCGCGGAGCTCGTCTATGCTGAGGTCTTTTATTTCTTTTGCGTCGCGCTCAGCTTGCGTAATATCCGGCTCTAACGCTGCGTACAGCTCCGGATCGTAAGCCTTCACTAACTCTAAATACTCGCGCGGGCTTTGGCCTCGAGTACCGATTCCATAAGCTGCGAGAATCGCCCTTGTTGCGTTAACCAAATCTAAATTGTGCGACCCTTTTAAATTATCATTTTTAGCCGATACAATTTTACGGAATCGCTGGGCGATTTTTGCAACTTCAGCTTGCGCTTCATAGGCGACTTTAGTCGTGGCATGGTTTACCAGTTGATTGCGTTTTTGCGTAATCGCTTCTTCACGATTGCCTTTACGCATCGCTACGTCTGCCAGTTTGCCTGCCTTGGCTGCGTCCGCTGCGAATTTATTTGGCCGTAAATCTTTGACTTTGGTTTTGCCAACAACTGCGTTCGCATATTCTTTAGCCAACCGAGATAACGCTTGCACAGATCCTAACGCTTTTTGCAGGCCTGCCAATTCAGTTGCAAGTACGCGGGTGCGCACATCGTTGTGGATCGCAGCATCCGCAGCTTTGCTAATGGCTTCCGGCGATGAAAGCTCGCCGTGTTGCTCGAGCATTTTCTGATCGGTGAGCGCTTCAATTTCGATACTTGGCGGGGTAACGGTTGTCAAAGCTTTGACCAGGTCTTCACCTGATTGGAAGCCGAACATTTCCGCAACAACGTCCGCAGGTAAACCGATCGCGCGCAGCATGCGACGTTTGTCTAATTTGGCCGCTTCATTCTCCCCTAAAATGCGCACCACGTCCGCTCGCTCTAGGCGTCCGCCTTGCATATTTTCTGCGATTAGATCGGGATCAATATCTTGTTCTTGAACTTCTCCCGTTACTCGGGCCGTTAAGAATTGCCAAGCCTTATAGATCGGCTCTTGTAATACTTCCGCCCGTGCTTGCATACGCACTTCGCGACGTTTAGCTGCGGCCTCTTTATTCAACCGTTCAACGGTGCGCGCCTTGAGGTTTGACGTCCAAGTCATATCCCGCAAGCTTTTTGCCTCTAGTGCGGTAATCGCGTCCTGAGAGGCTTGCGTTACGCTTTGCTTGTATTGCGTGAATTGTTCTTCATCCATACCAGCTTCGTCAGCGGTTTGGAATAGCGGGGCGGCATTGCGCGTTTGATTGGCTAATTGAATTTGATCGGTCGTTGCAAGCATACGATCGAAAACCGCTGTCACTTCCGGCGTGAGTTTTTCTCCGGCGTCTTTTAGGTAAGCGGAAAGATTTCGGTACACGTTGGCCAACCATGCGCGGAAACGCTGGAATAACGGTTGCAGTTCTAGGCTTGGCGCTTTACCTTCAAATAAATAGGCTTCAAACCCTTCGGCAAATTTCTCATGGTGCGCACGTTGCTCGTCAATCGACATCGCATTCCATGCGGTAAGCTGGGCTTGAAGGCTACCTTCTAACCCAAACCAGTTAAACAACGTTTTCACATCGTCTAAAATTTGGCGATCTTGATCCGTGATTTCTGGTTGAATCAGAATTTCACTTGCAAGCTGCGTATCCATGGTTAAAAACGCATGGCCCAGCTCGTGCAAGAACGTGGATAGATCCGCGTTTTTTAATAAGGCAATGGTATTTTCTGACGGTGAATATGCGCCTCGATTGTTTTGTTTAAGAATGTTAGGGTCGTTCGGATCAAAGTTTCCGTTGTTGCCTGTCGCTGATTTAATTTGGTTCGGATTGAATGCGATATAAGTAGTAGCAGGTTTACCACTCGTCGCACCTACACCCTTATCTACAACACGCGTTACGATAACCCCGTCGTACTTGTTTGAGTTCTTAGCCATTTCCGCAATTTGATTGATATTACGGATCTCACCTTTAAATTCAATGTAATGCCAGTTATCCCCTTTAGCGTTTAGCTTTAAAGGTTTTTTCAGATTGACATATACCGATTTTACATTGGCGTCTGAATGGTATTGTGTAGTAAAGTCGCCTTGATACTCCACTGTATAGCTAGAGGCTACTTCGGGATCATCCGAAAAGAAGAAAGTCCCGTAAGGCGCTCCGGTGTTAGACTTCTTACCGGAGTAATATGCGTCGAAAGTATCGAAGTCTTTGTTTGTCCCGTGGTAAAGTACTTTTGGTTTACCGTCTTTCCCGACTACCTTACTGTCACCGAACCACTCTTTAAATTGTGGCGTTTCAATCTGCGCGTTACTTTGCTCAAGTCCGCCGGAGATCCGCTCACCTGTCACTTTCAAAGGGTAGCGATCGTATAATTCTTTTGGGCTGATACCCATTTGAGCAGCCCGCACCGCGTAATAGCTGGACGCCATTGTGCTGTAAGTATCGTTGACGCTTGGGCTTGTGTGGCCAACTTCATTTAATTGGGTTTTCAGTAAATCTTTTACTTCGGCTTGTGCAGCTTTAAAAGTCTCGTTACCTTGTTCGGACTCCGTTGCTTGCGCCACTTGCTTGTTAAATTCTTCTTGATAGGTTGCTTGGAAAGCTTCAGATTCCGCAAAGCTCATGCCGTTAGGATCTAGCTTAACGTGATCGATGACGGCCGCGCTTGCAGGTGTACCAACAACGTAGGTTAAAAATTCCTCAAGCGGAATTTGCACACTGCCACCCGCTGCAACTGCTTCTGCGTATTGCTCTTGAATTTGCGCAGGCATTTGGTTAAGCACGTCCGGCCCTGCTTGGGTGAGTGCTTGCGCATCGATGTAGACGTCTGTCACAGGGCCATCTTCTACGGCCTTCGCCACGTATTGTTTAAACGTCTCAGGATCACGCGCCCGTACTTTACTTTCCGCAACCATTTGGTCGAGTTGCGCTAGCACTTCACGGTGTTGCAAGGCTTCCGTTGCGTGTTGCTCTTGCCCAGCGTACCAGGTCAACGCCTTATTAGTAGCGGACATAGCAACCCCGTGCGTGGCTTCTAAAAAGCCCCCTACACCTGCAGCTTTACCTACGCCTACTGTTGGGCTTCTGGTTTCGTCGAACGTATTTATCGCGCCAAGGTTTTGCCCTAGTTGGTTTGCACCTTCTTCAGTAGCCCCGCTTAAAAACTCTTTAACGGCGGACTGGACTAAACCGAAGCCCGGCGTGCCTTCTCTAAAGAATTTTGCTTCTAACTCTCCGGCACCTGTTAATTTGTTGCCTAAGAATGCTAGCGGGGCCGTCGTAATCGCCGCAATCGCAGCCGCTTTGTTTTGATCCGCCTCAGAAGCTCCGGCAGCAAGCGCCTCTTGCCGTGCGCTATTCGCACTATCCATTGCTTCATTGATTGTGTTAAAAGCTAAAACACCTGCCGTACCAGCTCTTGCGGAGACCGCACCTGGCAGTAAATACGGAGATGATTGCGCCAGTTGATCGACAAGTAATTCCGGTTGCATCACCAACATGCCAAGCGCTTGTTTTAGCGGGGCTTGCTGGAACTTCTCTATTTCACCTTGCATTTCAGGGCTTTTTGCAAGCTGCCAAAATTCGGCATTTTCGTTTAGCCCTGTTTGTACCGAGTTGCGGATCGCGTCATCTCTTGCCGCAATCTCCGGGAGAAATATTTTTTTAGCAATCTCAAGCGGGTGGTAGCGACTCATTTCAACGAACCCACCAAGCATCGTATTAACCCCGCCTGCGGCGGCTTTGAGCGGGTCTAAGAACACGTCTCCCAGTCCGCGCTCCGGTGTGGCGGGTTTCACCCCTAACCGATTAAGCGATGCGTCAATTGCCCCCAAGTTTTCTGTATCGTCGTGGGCCAGTTTGGCAAAGGCTATGTCATCCGCCATCTTTTGTTTTAATGCGGGTGAGTTTGCTACGTTCTTCTCGATCTGCTGCAGCTTTGCATCCTTAGCCAGCTCCGGTAGCTCATTGACTACCGCGGGTGTATGCCCTAATTGTTTTGCAATGCGCTGTTGTTCTGCAAATTGATCGGGATTAGTATCAATCGCTTCGTACATCGAACCCCGAAGCATGGCCGCCTGCTTTTGGTGTTGTGCAGTTAATCGCGTGATTACTGGATCGTTATCATCTATCTCAAGTACAGTAAGTGCCATGTTATTCAATATCGTTAGCGGTTATAGATTTGGACTGCAAATACATTTTGCGAAGGTTCTCTTCGGTTGGTGCGTAATTAGGATCCTGAGGATATGCTTTGCGCATTTTCTCAAGCCTTGCCAGTGCTAGGCTTCTCTCCTCTGGCGGTATGACTACCTTGCTTACCTGGTCAGACTTCAGCGTAATCACCGGCACGCTCTCTTCTCCATCGAACCAACCGTCACCTTTTACTTGTACGGTCCTTGCGGCCTCTTGTCGCATAATGATCTGCTTTTCAGATCGGCTTAATTGTCTATTCAGCCTGTCTTGTTCTAGATCGATTAAGTTTTTAATGCGGAACGATAGCGCGCCCAGGGTGGCTTTCTCTTCTTCTGTTTGTTTTGGCTTGAAAGGGTTTAGCCCCATAGCTTGCGCAGCTTGGTTAAAATCGTCGTGATCCATTTGCGCAGCCATTACCTTGTCGGGCCGATCCATGGCACGCCTTGCCTTCACCAAGCTTTCGACTTGAGCTTCACCAAGCTGCGGGATCATGGCGATCAGTCTGTTTTCACTAAAGGTTGATAAAGTTTTAGGATCAGAATAGATTAAGTAGGCTGCAAAGTTTTTCTTTTGCAACTCCTTTTCAGCACGTGCGTTAGCTGTATATTCTCGCGACTCACGCGCAGCTTCACGGCTTTCCCTTGCTGCCGCTCGGCTCTCATCTCTGGCCAGCTTATTCTCTACATGCGTTTGGATTTCAAGTTGCTTTTCACCAGGGAGACTTGCAAATTCAGGCATACGTTTAAGCGCTGCTAAACTGGCTCCGTTAGCAAACGCGCTTAATATTGTATTTGTGTTGGTTGCTGAACGTTCTAATTCGCTACTGTTGAATGAGGATGCGCGAGATCTTAACTCTCCGATTGTTTCCTTGATTTTATCCGCATCACCCGCGAACATTTTGCGGACTTCATTCTCCATGACGTCTAACTGCACTGGTTGGCCGTCACCCTTTGGCCCTAATGTCTTCCAGATGTTATCTGCACTCTCGATCGCCACCACAGCATCGGTCGTCGTTTTTAAAGCCTTCTCTAATTCGTTTCGATCAGTAGCGTTAATATTGTCTTTGTACATCCCGTAATACGCGGCCGCGCGTTTAGGATCACTCACCAATAGGGTGTTAATCACTCCCTTATGAAGTGAAGTGCTTTGTTCCAGGATTGCTTGCTGCACCACCTCAGGATCGGTGATCCCTTTTTTGTTTAATTGAAGTATTGTGGCTGCGGTGATCTCTTTTGCGCTTCTTTCTGCGGTAGCAGGATCTGCAGCTGCTGCGTTTTTCACCGCTGATATGTGCGCTTCAAACCCTAAGTCTTGCGCTTTATCTAATTGCTCGGCTGCATGTGCGCCTATATAACCGTGGAAGTCGGCTTGTTGGTTCGCGAAGAAAACGGTCAGGTACTGTTTTACTTTTTCGTTGGGTGCCGCTTGAATATATTTTCGGGCAGTGTCCTCGAAAAACTTGTCTGCTTCTTCCGGCAACCCCTTTACCTGATCCCCTAGTCATTTACGGGCTGCAAGTTTAAAGTCGGTCAGATCAATAACTGCATTCGCCCCTGTCTTGGTGCTCGTTGCAGTATCTTCTTTGGCCTGCAGTTCTTCTGCGTATTTTGTTAGCTCACCCCCAAAATGATTAACTCCGGCTGCAGCTGCGCCAATATAATCAGGGGATTGGAAAGCGCCGGCAGGTGCGCTAGCTTGACGCACACCTAGCAAGGCTTGCTCTTGGACGACTGGCTGGTCGTAGGTCGGAATTTTCGCCATTACGCACCGCCTTTATATTTATACCAACTAGACGCCACTTGTCCTGAGCTACCTAGCAAACTGGTCCCCGCAGATAACCAAGGATTTTGCGCACTGGCGGATGACTCGTTGAAGTCGGCGCTTGAGCGTTCGTTTTGCGCTTGTACTTTGGCAGCCCATACATTTTTTGCCGTGTTATCTTTTACGGTGAGGGCATCTTGTTCGCCTAGATAGGTGGTATCGGTAAGAATGTTTAGCGCGGAACCCTCGGATAAATCGATACCACGTCCGGCGAGGGTTGCGCGTTGATTACCCATGAGCGCTGCGGTACGTTGTCGTTGGTTGATTAAATCGGTTTCGCCTCGTCTGGCTGCATCTTGCGCATTCCATTCGGCGATCATGGCGTTATTGCGATTAACGCCTGCCTGATATTCATAGGCGGCTTTTTGTTGTTTGGCCTGATTGTACGCGCTGTATGCGCTCATGACGGCGCCTCCAACCGCGGTAATTACAGGTAACGCTGCGACAGTCATTTAATCTCACTCCCTAAACATTTTGCCTAGTTTAAAGGGCGCACGCGTAAGCATCCGTCCTTATCCGCCGAGCGCAACTTCCAATACCATCGATAGCACGGTCATCGGTGTAGGGTCTGAGTTACGTACAGTCACTTGACCGTAAGGCCCCCATGAGGGAAGCACTTCAATATTTAATTCGGAACTTTGCAAAGCCGGAATAGAACCGTACTCACTATCGGTGCGATCTTGATAGCGGGTGAGTTTTGCTTTTGAAGGCCCTGCGTAAACTTCCCCTGCGTTGTAAACACGCAAGTAAACCCGATTGATATTTTTGACTTGGCCCTGGGCGAAGGCTTCGGTTTGCAAGGTTAGCGGCAGGGTGGATAAATCTGCGGTGATTGGCAATCCGATATGCACTTTACTTGCGGAAAAATCTAAAGTTACCGTACCTCCCGTAACGACTTTAGGCGGGTGTACGTTACCGTCTGCTAAGATATTAACTGTTTTGCCTTCAAGGTGATTCAAGCCGGTAATCGATGTCACTGCCGCACCGGAATAAGTCAACCCACTATCAACATGGAATGCGTCGACCAAGCTGGTTTCTTCTTGCAGATCGAGACGTTCAATGTACCGTTTTACGGTACCGTTGATCGTGCGTTTGATTGAAAGGTAAAGTACATCTTTAGTCCCTTCCGGTACCCCGCAGATCGATTCAACTTCTCCGTCGGTTCGGTGCTGGTGCCATGCCCATACTTTCTGTGCAGGCATGTACGTCACGCCTAATAAAACACCATCGCTTCTGACTACCCAAACGATCGGGAACGGGGTACGTGTTAACGCCATATCGACGATTGTGTAAGTGTCGAATAAATGCGGCGCCATGATACTGATATCGTTGGACCGGAAGGCATACGAAACATTGTCATACGCCACTTCATGCACTCGACTGGATTGGTTTCGCACGTACACCGCTGATTCACCCGGTGTTACTGGTTGCACGTTGTTCGCACCATAATACGATTGCGCGCGGGCCGATACTGTAGTCGGACTGAATATGTCTGAGTTCTGCGTGTAGATCCTGAAGTCGCCGTCGGTCGTTAGCAATAACAAATCCGAGAGCGGGATCATGTGCTCGATCTTGCTTACTTGGCGCGCTGTTAATCTGAGCGTGATCGCGTCATCATCCCGAGACGGAATGGAGTAATTCATATTACTTTCAGTCCCCGCGCGAGTTGCCCAGAAATTTTGCGGTTTATTATTAGTGCCAGCAAAGCAACGACGTTGCTCAAAATAAGTAACTGCACCAGGGTAATTACCTGCGCCCGCAAAAGGATTCACTGTTTGCGGGGGAGAGCGTGTCATATCCGGCGTGATGTTGTCGTCTTTAAAAGTTGTTTCGTCCGTCTCACCAATGAAACCAAATAAACCGTTGCGCAATTTATAAACGTAATAGCGCACCGCCCCTGTAACCGCGCCCCAATCAATCGTGTTGAACTGACCGGCAGTTGTGAGAACGTTAGTTGTCGTAACGGTTGCAGATTGCCCGGTTTCTTCTAAAGATTCATTAGCCACTGCTGTCACAACATACGAATATGAAGTTGATCCGGTTCCCGTGGGCGTAACACTTACCCCCGCAGGCGCGGCGATCGTCGGTACGAAGCTGATATCAGTTAGCGTAAACGTTGTTGCACTGGTGCGCCGTAATTCTTTCGGGGGATAGTTTGGGTGTACGATCGTCAACACGTCTGCAGATTGCACGTAGTGAAGGTCAAATACGTCTGCCTCGACATACGGGGTCGCCAACTCAACGGGTGTACCTGAGACGGATAAAGTCCCGCCTAACGTGTGGAAGCGCACATATTGATGTCCGAACTCCAAGGCATAGGCTTGTTGGTTATTAAAACTAAACTCAATTAAGGCGCATTTACGGTTGTCTATTTTCGCAGCGTTGACGTACTGAAAACCTTTACGCGCCCTGGCAGGACCGTGCGGTAAAATTATAAAATTACTCGCTTCAGCTAAGCCTGTTTGATATTGAGTGAGATCAACACGGCCGTACATTTCAGGGGAAATTTCACCCCCAGCAAAAGAACGTGCTAAGGTTTTAGTCGCCATCTTAGCGTCTCCAGCGAGTAGCGTGTTTCGCTTGTACTTGGGTTACGCCACGGGCGCTAATGAACGAAGGAACGTGATCCGGTTTGTAATTACCCGTATTTGCATCGGTCGCAGATCCATGGGCTAAGGCTTCTTTAGCTGCGTTCGCCATTTGTTTGGCAACGCTCATTCCGGTAGAACCTTTAATAATTGGCCCGGCTAAAAACGAAGCGAGCTTATAGCTCAAAGTCTCGACGAATAAAGCGGAGTATTTCGTTGGGTCGGTAACCCGCACCGTGTATCGAACCTTTGCATTCTCGGTGTTGGTTAAGATGCGGTCCTCTTCGATCACGAAGGGTTGTTTATTGTCGTCATCGCCTTGACCTTCTAAATACGCGACGTCTTGCGGAAGAACGTAAATAATTTTTACTGCATTGGCAGGCTTCTGGTATTGATACTTCCAAGCGGTTGTCGTGGGTGTTGTGATTTGGGCCAGGTCTTCTCGCACGGAAGCAAACCCCCAGTTGTGCATCTCTAAGGTTGCGTCTCTCGCAATGTCGAAGAATCTCGCGCAATGCTGCGCTTGCGATGTACCGTCCGGCGGATCAATCGATTGGACGTTTGCTTCATCCCCTAAATGGCCCAAAGCAAGATTACAAATATCAATAATAGAAGCCATAGCTTTACCCTCGTTAAAAGAAAAGGCGCTTTGGTTGGCGCCTTTTCTCTTTTACAACACTACAAAAACCTTACACTAAAGAGTCAGGATTACCTGCAGCTTCTGGGTCTTTACTTTTAGACGCTGGGTTTGCTTTCTTAGCGTCTTCTAGTTTTACCATCCAAGAGCCTAACTCTTTGGCGTTAGCAATCTCAAATTCCGCACCAGGGGTGCGAAGTTGGTTACCGTAAAAGCCGGTTTTAACTGCTCGTACTTTAATCATCGTCTACTCCTTATGGTGTCAATGTGTCAGGTGTACTTACCCATCGCTGCGGGTTTGTAGTCAACGCTGCCACGAATTTGTTAGTTGGCGATGTACCGGTTTGTGTGTATTTCAAACGCATGTAACGCAAGTTTGAATAAGGCAACGGTAAGACTACTGTGTCGCCAGATTTCAACGCGCCGACGGTTGTTTGACTAATCACGACCGGAGTCGTAAAAGCTGCATCCGTTGCCGTTTCAATTGCAATTGTTACGCCTGGTGTTGTACCGCCAGATGCAGCTTGCGCTGCGATCACGACGAACAAATCATCCTGCGCAAACCCTGCTTGCACTGCGCCCCCGCCGTACACGGTACCGAGATCCACAACGTTAGTTGAAACAACTGCGCTGGCACCTGTGATATCTTGGCCCACTAAACCGGCTGCGCCTGGGGTGCCGGAGAAAAGCCATTTACCTTCTAAAATCATGATCGTTTCCTTTACCTTATCGAGAAGTCATTAAGCAACAATGGCTTCGGTGTTTAAAATTGAATCGCAGCGGTAAACTGGAACGTCTGAGAAAGTCACCACTTTACGGCCACCTACTTCGTCCATAGACAAGGTAGAAGCTGCAACTTTGTTGACGATCTGACGACGCAAGAAGCTACGTACTTTACGGTTCACGATAAAGCTAGGGCGACCCATGTTTAAATCAGGGATCAACTCTAAGGCTTGTGTCATGAGGTCGATTAAGTCTGCACCTGCAGAAGCATTCTTAGTCAATGCTGACGTGTCGATGTTGGCAATACGCACAACGTAACGCCAGTCACGTACAGTCAAACCGCACTCCCATTTGTAGTGGGTGCGATAGGCTTCCAT
>JAUMHO010006482.1:555-13515 GCA_032360965.1 Ulva armoricana | reverse complement strand
GCGGGGGTGGCGGGGGGGGTGGCGGCGGGGGTGGCGGGGGGGGTGGCGGCGGGGGTGGCGGGGCCGGAGCGATTACCACAGGGGGAGGTTGAGGAGCTGGTGTGAGAGGTGGACCGACCCCGGCTCCCCCCCCCAGAACAACATCACCGGGGCTATTAGGACCCGCTGGAAGCGGAGTACCTGGATTTGTGACGCCTGGTCCAGCCCCGAAGGCATCTCTAAAGCAACGTCCGAAGCGGGGGGTCAAGCCAGCAAGGCATGGGGCAGAACCCCCGCTAATGCACGCAGGCTGCAGAGCCCCGCCGCAAATGCGACACCGTGACACGGCGCATGTCAGCTCCGCGAAGTTGCAAAGATCGCCAGGGCAACACTCGAGGCCAAGGGTACCGCATGCTTGATGCAGTTTGCGGGCCCCTGTCCCCTCAAGCTCACTCCCGTGCCCGGGGAATAGACTGAATCGTGCATGTGCCGGGCAGAACAAAGCAATTGCAGCAACAGCCAGCGCAGCAGCAATACGCGGCGACATCGAGGATCTCTTCCTGAAAATATGAAGGATTGTCAGTTTGCGTTGGTCAGCTTCACTGTTTGAACATGTCGGCTGGAAGAGCTCAGGTGTGCAAACCAATCATCCAAGTGCATTACATGCATATTACGCATCTCTATCGAGGAGCAACCATGCTATCAAAGTCTGCATCCAAACTGCGCGTCAAGGATGCGAATGTTTTTCTGATCTGTTCCATTACAACGGAGGGCTATACTCCCTCCATGAAACAGCTAAAAACTTATTTGGTTTAATTCTTTACATAGAGTTGGCATTGCGGACACATGGCAGTACAAGCATGAGACCTCTGACAAGAATAAAAATGACAGTGCTTTCAGTAGATATAATGCGGGTCTGTTTAGGAGAAGAGAGGATCATCCTGAGGATGGGTGTCAGTGTAATGATGTGGGGATAAAACATGCTTGATACAGTTGCAGATGTCACAGACAACACATGATTGCAGTGTGAAACCATAACCAATGCTGGCTGTTACATGTAGATGTGCATGTCTGCAGGCTTATGTTGTGGGTTGGTAATTCATCTGCAGGCCCCTGGGCTTTGGCCACTACCTGTCCGGTGAATGGCTACCTGTCCTGTGAATTGTCTGACATCCGACATCACAAATGCAATGGACAATCCCCGATCGGATGCCTGACGACTGTCAGGTTTAAAAAAGCGTACAGGGACTGCTTATGAATTGTTGATGCTGTGGACTTCATGCAGGTGAGTATGCCTATACGAATACATGAAGACCCATGTCTGCTGCTATCAATGGATACAATGATTTCAATTATATCTCTTTTTTAATATTCAACCACGTGATTAGTTTTGTGCACAATATGTACACCCCGATGAAGCGCTGCGATGCTGGGCCAATCGGAGACTGCGGACTCGTTGAATTCGAAGCAGAACAAGCCTCTGCAGCGAAACACGTGTGCACGACATCAACAGAAACGCGCATACAGTCGGTCAGCGGAATGCGCGTTGACTTTGCCGATTATTTATTCTCCATGACAGTCTGTACTACACGAGCGACTTGGTCCACTTTGTGGGTTTGCCCTTGTACTCTTTTGTAACTACTACACGAGCGACGTGCAGAAAAGCCACGCTCGCGCGTTGGCTGCGATCGAGTGGTCCCGCACCTCATGTCAACCTCTTGTGCTGCACCTGTCCACGATACCCAACTGTCAGGACTTGCTTGCTCTGACTTCTGAGTTTAGCTTGACAGGTGGAAACTCTAGTAGCTGGCGCAGAGGAAGTAGCGCTGTAAGTGTTGGCGCTTGCAAGGCGCAGGGAACAGGATTGACTTTCCAAATCAGGCGCCTGCCATAAATTAGGCAATGTGCCCTGCGGGCATGGGCCAGACTCAAAGACCTCCTCGAACGCATGCCCAAGTTATTTGTGGCGGTTTGGGTACACAAGGGGCCTCCATGCATGCGGTGTGAATCATGGTGCGAGGTTGTGCACGAGCCGACACCCGTCGTGTATTTGAAGATACACGAGCCGACACCCGTCGACGCAGTGCACACGATGCGTTCTGGCAGCACACCGCAGAAAGGTCGCCATGCGTACGCACGACAGATCCTCGTATCTCGCAACTCATGTTTGACAAAATAGTGCGAGACAAGCCGCGTACTTGGAACAGGCGTGGGCGTCATGTTTGTATGCACACTGCGTCGCTGTGTGGGGGACTTTCCTGGAATCAGCACCACCGCCGGGGGAAAAGTGAACGCAATGTCTGGCCTTGCGCGTTATCAAACTTTCCGCGAGTGCGCCGTGGCACGATCGCCAGAGCACGCACAAACGCCGAGACCGTTCACGCGTTGATAGTTATAGAATTCACACAGGCACCAGGAAACTGCTGAGGCACCAAGTACAGTACGAGTTGGGCATGGGACTGACTCCAGCGCACGTTGTGGTGTCGGACGGCTGTGTGCTAACGCCATGTGCGATGTTCACAAGACAAGTGTTTCCATTTGGCTGGTGTGACACGTTCGATCATTCGCGGCATTCACTTTATCAGATTGCAGCCCAAGTTTGGTACGGCAGAGCTGGGAACCGTCCGTGCTCAGTTTCGTGCAACCTCGATTCCCCCGATCCAGACTTGCTCTGCTGCCATCGCGCACACAGCATAATCTGCGTCGAACTGTCATCATGCATGTATATGCACTTTGCAAAATCCATGCATAACAAGAGGCGACACAGATCCGCGGGCGGCAGCTACATTCCGGCCGCCGACATGGCCAGTTCGATCTGAATTTTGAGTCATCCTCCACCCGAATGTAGTCATCTAAGGCGGAGTGCTGGTGAAAGTGGCTGGCAATGAGTTTACGATGCTGTTGCTTGATTCCATGACTTCGTCCACTTCGTGGTTTCGACCTTGTACTCTTTTGTAACTGGTCATCTAAGGGGGATGCAACCACTAGTAATACTGACGTTCGTGCCGCAAGCAGGTGTTATGGAGGTGTTGTTGGACAGCACCGGACATCCGCCGGACCATGCCCCCATGACGTAGAATGCACTGATACAGTGTTATACCTGTTTTTTGTTTTGCGGATTGATGTCTGTGCGGTCTGCCGTGTGCATTGTTGTCTGCGACAAGGGGGGTGTGCACTCAGCCCCCCAGCGTGTCCACCGGTAAAATCCGGACACACGAGAGGAGTGGACACCAGAGACATGCAAAAAATACTGTGATGTACTCATGTCCGGGAATTTTTTTTTTCAGATCCTCTCTGTGTAGATTTTCTCATATGGTTCTTGACTCGGGATTTTTGCATATGTGATGTCGCAGTGCGAAAATGCATGTGTCCTTAAGAAAAATCCGGACATACGATGGGGGTGCACACAAGAGCCACCCACCCATGACGGCGCTTAGCACGGATTCGAGCAGTCCAGTTGAAGGGGCTACGGCCTCTCAATCTCCAACACTGGCAGATGACAACAGGGAGTTTGGGCAGCCTCAATATACACCTGTATCTAGCCGATATGCAGTCTGGCAGCTGTTTGGAGATTCCAGGTTGGGCAATCACAGCCTGAAGGCTGCGCCTCCTTCTCAACATCCGGTGCCCCAGGCACCTGCATCGCTGCCGGTGACGCAATCTGCTCGTCCTGCTGTCAACATCTGGGCGTGCTCAGGGGACAATCTCCTGCAGCGCACTCCCACTGTTGAACAGCAGTCCGAGCGCATGGACACTTCATCTCGGACCACCGGTGGCGCTGGCGTACCGGGCAGCTCCTACAGAACAGATCCCGTGGCTGCCCTATCACATCGCTCCCGTGGTGGAGGTCAGGGAAGCGTGTTGAATGAGGAAGTGTGTGCATGCCGGCATTCTATCAGCAGTGGTCCGCCGTCTATTGTCTCTGCCGTCGTCAGTTGCACCAGGCCTGAAGTCCGGCCCCGGTTTTCCATGCGGCCACAGGCGCTGCGTTCCAACCAGGGCCAGCCCACCCGTCGTGCTCGTCTGGGCACAGAAGCATCTGCTGATGCCCAGCCAAACAGTGAAGGAGCGAAAGCAGAAGAGAGCCGCCAGCTGAGCCGGTGCGCTCTCACAACCACGCCTCGTTGCAATCCTGCACCCACACCAGACCCCTCCACTCTGACCGTTACAGCTGTGCAGCTGAGTGCCCATCTCTGCTCGAACCCTATCATTGCCGTGATTTTGGCATGCAGAATCAAGGCATTGCTTAGTGAGCATCCAGCAGACACAGGGTACACTGCGACACTTCTGAGTGCCACAGATGTGCGGCTGTCGCTGCCGGGGCTCACAAAGCTCATATCGAAGCTCAACAAGGCTGGTCACTGGCGCCAGGGCCTCACTGTGTTCAACACGCTTCCATCCCTTGGCCTGGTGCCGGATGCGACTGTCGCCAACGCAGCGCTTGGTGCCTGTGACCGCGGCGGCGATGGTGCCGCAGCGTGGAGCATCTTCGAGATCATGGCTGCCTGCGCGCTGGAGGCTGACGCAATCTCCTACAAAGCCCTGGTGGCGGCTCTGTCGAAGAGCGGCCACTGGCGCCGCTGCATCCTGGTGCGCCCTTTGTCTCGCGTCCGGCGTTTGTGTCGAGTTCTGCAGAGATCTGCTCCCATGAAAGCATTTTGTGGGTTCATGGTCTGATTGAGTCTATTATAAGTTTACGCCGTTGACATTTGGGGCGAGGTGGCGGTTTCTGGAAAGCCAGGGTGTCTGCGCTGTGCGAGTGGCTGTGCTCCCATGGACACACGTGGTGCCTGCAGGTTTTCATTCGAGCAGTTGAGACCGGCGTGCCCCTGGAGGCGATGACGGTGATGGCCATCGTGTCGGCCCTGAATGATGCGGGCCATCTGCGGTTGTCGGAGGGCGTCTTCAGCTGCACGTTTGCGGCTGCGCTGGATCTGCAGCCCTTGCTGTCCCTCGCATGGCCGGACAGACACCAGCCTGGCAGTGGCCTGACCACAGGCGATGCAGCGACCGGTCCAGCCAACGGCCATGCAAATGGACATGCAAAAAACCAAATGACACCCCCACATCCAGGTCCGCCTCATATCGCGCTGGACCTCTTCATGTAGCGTTGTCTCTGCTTGTCTGGCTGCTTGGCACCGACAGCTCCACAGTGTGCGCTGGTGTGCAGGCCCTTCTGGATTTGAGGACGCAGTGCAGAAGCTGAGGATGTTGAGCCCTGGCAGCGGGCAGCGGCAGGCTGCAGTGCAGGTGGGCAACCGGCCCCCACCTGCCCTGCAGCCGCCAGTGCACGCTGGAGGCAGTACTCTGCTGAGTCTGACCTCGGAGGACAGCATCCGCGCTGCCGTTTCCGCTGCGACGGCCCTTGATGACCCCCAGGCCACACCGCAGGACCTCCTGGTCCGCCTGCAGGCCCTACAGGCCAAGGCCCGCCATGCCTCCCAGACGACCCGCCTGAACACCTGTGCGCTGCTGCCCTGTTTCCGTCCGTGACGCCTCAGAGCATGTGCAGAGCGGGCCCGTGTGCCCCATCAAGCATGCTCTGTGTGCCCCGCCCCACCTGCTGCATCGTTTGTGTCAGCCGTTGATGCGTCGGGCTACGGGTTCGTGGTGCCTTACAAGTCCCAGGAGTGCTCTTCGATGGGTGTACAGCGTCTCGTGCACAGAGCGTCAATGGCAATGCGACATGCAGATCTGAAGCTCTATGGAGAGGGGCCCGACGTAGCTCCCCCGGGCACCGCCGTCGTGGATGAGACGACTACAGGCAGCAACCCCACTTCAAACACCCACGCCTCCCGCAGCATGCATGCTGCCTGTGGCGTCGACACGCAGGTGCGCCGGCTGCGGTTGCTGTAATCGCCTGCCCGGGTTGCACTGCTGCGCGTGCTGGCACCTGTGCCCCCTGCCGACGCAGGGCTTGCTCTTCCGCATCTGCCGCTCTACAGTACCGCTGCGCGCATGCCCGCTCTTGTAGATTCAGTAATTTTGCTGACTCTTACACCCGCTGTGCAGGGTCCGTTGACTCTGGCCGAGCAGCAGCCGAACCGCCATGCATCACCTCCCACACGCCAGGTGTGGCCCTGCCTGCTTGCTTGTGTTCCGGCTGTCAATGCATTAACCTGATATGCCGGGGTCTACGCCCCGGCCTTTGACCGGTCAACCATGCTGCCCGGAACGACCATGCGAGTTTCCCCGTGATTGGTGTGTCGATGCTGTCAAGACAGCGGGATTCAGCAGGCGGAGCCTTTTGCAGGGGCCAAGCGCTAAGGACCTGCAGGCACTGCCGAGTGAACAGCGCTCGCACCGGGTGGCGCAGACGGGCCCGGTGTCCCGCGTGCTTGCGTGCACCAGCAACTCGACGGCGTCAGACGGCGCGTATGCCGCTCAGAACGCGACCTCGATGTCTGGCAGCGGCACCGCTCGCAGCGACCAGGTCCGCCTGCCGCCTGCCTCCCCGGTGTCGTCGCGGGAGCTGCTGGCCGCAGCTGGGACTGTCAGCCTCGGCGACGTGCTTGTCTGCAACACGCGCCGCTCTCTCGGCGCGATTGTCGCTGACCCGATGGCTCGTGCCTGCTGCAACGCGCTGCTCGCAGGCTACGCGAACGCGACCCCCGCCCTCGGCAACCGCGCCTCGATGCTGCTGCAGATCCTGAAAGAGTGCGCACCGCTTCTCCTTGCTTCTGTGTGCATGCTCGGGTGCCCTGCTGCTCTTCGCTGCTGATTCTGATTGGTCCCTCCTGGCAGTGAGCAGCTGGTGGCGCTGGCCCTGCTCAGAGAACGTGCATGATCCGAGGCGATGTTCAGTACTGTGTTATGTCATGCAGATCAGAGGCCCTGGAGCCGGACGTGGTTGCGTACAACATCACCGTGCGTGCGATGGCCTTGTCAGGGCAGCTGCAGGCGGCGGTGGATACGCTCGCGCAGCTGATGGACAGTGGCCATCGCCCACGGGCCGTCTCGTTCGTGCCGCTGCTAGCTGCAACCGCGACCAGCGGCAGCGTCCGCTCTGTGCTGGAGCTGTGGGTGCAGATGCAGCGCCAGAACGTTTCGCCGGATGTGACATGCGTGCGTGCGTTTGCCCTCTCCGCGCTGCGCTCTGATAACCCTGGTGCGCCCGCCCCGCTGCCTGCTCCTCCACACTCGATTCATCGCTGCATCGCTCTCGCATAATTCAGCTTGTCCACAGGGGGCGAGGTGCCCGCTCGGTGGTGGTGCGCTGAATGCCTGCACGTGAGAGAACCGGGTGCCGGGGGTGAGGGGGTAGTGTGGCTGATCATGGCGCATGAACTGCAGAGCTCATCAGCGAGGCACTGGCGCGCTTCTCGGCGCAGATGACGGTGATGTCCGCCGCAAAGGCATCTGCCGAGGCATCGGCGCTCGTACTGGCCCACGCCGACTGCGTCCCCCCAGAGCTATGGCAACCCCCTGGCATGTCCCCGATGGACCTCTGCACCTGCCTCTCGCTGCGGCAGGTGCCGCAGAAGGGCGGCGAGACCGGCGCCAGCGCTGGAGTCGCGACCCGTGCGCCTTACAGCCAGGGACCCGGTTGTGGCCCGTCTCGGCACACGCAGTGGGGCCCACAGAACTCGATACCGCAGAATGCGGTGCCGCAGTTCGGCCGTATGTGCGTGGTGCCGCAGGTCGGCCATCCGTCGGGGCCCCCGCATGCGTGCGTCAACGTGAGGCTCGAGTACCAGCCTGCCCATGCTGCCGTGCAGCAGCACCCCGGCCGGCAGCATCTTGACCATCAGCAGCATCCGCCGCAGCATGTAGAGATGATGATGCCGTACCTGGGGTAGCCGCTGCCGAGCGGCTCGCGTTCCAACTCGTGTCAGGTGCTACCGTCTGTGGCGGGCTGTCGCCTGTGTCCATGTGCGGAGCGTCCCTGGTGGGCCGGGCTTGTGTTCCCGCAGGCCCGGTCCAGCAGTGTGGCGCTGGCGTTCGAGACAGGCGCGCTCACAGAACGGAGCGTGCTGGGGGGAGCTCGCAGTACGCTTGTGGAGTCCGCGGTCTCCCGATGTACTGTGATGACACATGACGTAGCTGGCTGGGGCTGCTGGCACACAGACACACTGCGCTACAGCGTGCAGCTCGGGCGTGCGAACGAGCGCCACTGCAGAGTAGCGCCGTGTGGCTGTGTGCGTCTGCAGGGGGAGCGTGTGTCATGTGTCGGCCGGGGCGGGTGTCGTCCGGGGAGTGATCGCAGGCAGGCTTTCTGCGGCATTCCGGGGGCCTCTGTGGTGCATGCTGGGAGGGGTGCGGCCCCTCCTGGTACGCAGCAGGAAAGGGCAGAGAGAGATGTAGAGTTTGAGTTGTGACGAGGACGTCCAGCGTGTGTGGTCACTGCTGGCTGTCCTGTTGCGCGGCTGTCTGGGCATGGGGCCTACGCCACATGCCTGCACAAGCCGCGCCGGAGCCCCCTGTATGGGTTGTTTGGTCTAGGGTATGCATGAAGTGGTTGCAGTGACGGTTGGCTGCAGGGCTCCAGGGGCAGCGCTATTGGTAGCCGCATGGGTCGCCGCTGCGGCAGGCACATCAGGCGCGCTGTCTCAAGGCCGGGGCCGCCGGTAGGAAAGATGCGTGGCTAGCATGCTGTGTTGCATGCTGTGCTACAGCCTTCCGTGTACGGGGAATGTTTGAGGAGTGTGCAGATCCACAGCCGCAGGACACAGAGAGACACTGGCTCAAGTTGATGAGCCTGTCTGGTTCTCCTGGTACCTCGCCTGATTCCCACTAGGTCGGGTCTTGCTGTTGTGGATCTTGGGTATAGTGATTCGTGCGGTAATGACACACGTGCTGGTTGGATGCGCAGCCGTGTGAGCCCATAGGTGCTGCGGTGACGGTGTATGCTCTGGCCACCTTGACGCCCACAGCCGCAGTGCGCACTGGGATTGTCAGGTTGGCATGACCATCCCCGCGCTCTGCTGCCTGTGGAGCAGGTGTGTGCCCTATTCAACCAGTACAGACATGGTTTTCGTTGTCCCTGTAGTCGGCGCTAGACTGGCTGCACTGGATGATTTCAGTAGGCTGTAAATATCACATGCAAGAATGTGCAGACCATGAGGCTCGCCTGCTTGCACACACAAATGTGGTGGTTTCACACTCGGCAGAGCGAATGTCTGCAAAGATGGTGTGTTTGTAGTAGCATACAGAGGAGATCTGGCACATTGCCGATTGCGGTCACGTGTGTCTGAGAGTTTATTGCGGTTGTCAGAAGGTGGTTACACCCCACGGCTTGTGGTCCCAGATAACCGGAGATGTCATGGTCCATGTAGGATATGGCCAGTACGTGTCACATGTAAATGAATACTCTGAAGGGCCGTATCTCGGGGTCGAGGTCCTCATAGGCAAGATTGCATGAAAATGGCCCTAGGCATCGCTTAAAACAAGACTTTACACGTCAACAGACTGTTGGACGATTGCGGAGCCGGGGAACAAAAATGTTCTGCAATCCGAACAGTCTACACAAAGATATGGCTGTATCAGTGCAACAGTGTCACATTTACATTTACAGTGGTCATGGCTTAGGTGCGGCTGCAGAACACCTCTCGCACAAGAGCACGCAGCGTCATCATGGCGCAGCAATACGCCGTTTCAGTGATCACAGCCACATACATGTATGTGAGGATGTGGTTTTGTGTGGTATGGAGCTCCGAAACGCTTGCAGGCAACGATGTCAGTTGAGTCTGCGCGGCATGCATTGTTCGCCCATAAAGCGCTCTCACAAGTCTGACCGGCCGCCCCATGCCAGGTGTTCAGTCCAGCGAATAGCCGACACATTGCGAGATCTCATAAGGGTCATGTTAAATCCATGCGAGTCATTTTTTGCGGCGAAGCCGCCGCTATCCTTCACATGGGCCCTCATCTGATGTGGCCAACTTTCAGTGTGCAATGTTTATGCATGAGCCGACCGTAGACACGTCGACATCGACACGCTTTCGCTTGAAATGATCGACGCAATGCTCGCTAAAATGAATTTTGTACTTACCATGGTTGAAAGTGGCTAGTGAAGAGCCTGTGCTGCTGTTGTCTGATTCCATGACCTTGGTCCACTTTGTGGGTTTGCCCTTGTACTCTTTTGTAACTACTTACCATGGTAAGTACAAAATTCTAGTCGTACCAAAAAGTGGTCAACATTAGCATATAAAGCGTTTTATGCAGCTTGCGGGGAAACATGCTCTTAGGGACTCAAGATAGCGCGTTGCAATTGCTGCTCCAGATCTAGAGGGGCAAATCACGAAAAATCTATAGTCCCCAATTAGGTCGATCACGAGGGCGCGATTTCGTGATATCATGAATCACGGAAAATCCAAATCACGCATCATAAGTCAAGTCTTTTGCAGACCACAGGTGATTCCCCAGCCCTGAGGTCCAGTGGTGCAGGGGCTACTTTCGTAACTCATATCACAAGAAACTTGGGGCGACGTTCGTAAGCATGCTTGAATGTCAAAACTTATGCATTATACCAATGCCCTCGGTGGTGCCAGCAGCTCCAACAGGTAGTGTGCCCCGCTGCTTGCTTTGACCACAAAGGTCAGACTGCTCTGAAAGACACTCTTTGTGGCACGAATTGGCACTAGCATACTATCGCATCTGGGCATATGATGAAGACTCATTCCAGGAAAGCAGTGGCATGTGCCTGGGCATGCCGTGCACGCTCATCGATCGCCAGTGTCAAACATGGCAAGCGGATGCACCGTCTCTGCACTCATCACATCCCCTCTCTGTTGGCTCATTCAAAGACAGTGCACAGCCTAACGCCAGGTGAGTGCAGCCACCGGGTATATGCCATGCTTGAACACCTCGACAATCATGGCCTGATGGAGCGCCGCCGGAGGCAGTTTGAAGCCCAAGACCTCTCACTGTGGTGCCCTGCAAGGTTCACACACTTGCGTATGTGCCTTGGGCTTCGTACACGATGACCGCATGCGTGCATCACATCAAACACCGTCTCGCATCGCTCCTCGCTCCCGTGCAGCACCTACCTCCTGGCGCATGCGTTCCCATGCAGCCTGTAGGTGCTGCCCTCGTGCGTGGCACTGCAGCCCGCTCGTCCCTCATGCATATGCCTGCCTGCTCCACAGGCAGATGTGCGCAGCACGCCTGGTACACTCTAGATCTGTACGACATATGGGCGCCATAAGACAGTTCGGGTGTAAACACGACTGTGGTTTTGTTTTTGGGGTGTCACATGTCAACTCATTGCGAGGCAGCAGTGTGACTGGGTGCACAGCAGTAGGGCTACTGCCAGGGTGTAGAACTGAAACTTGTTGCCAACACCTCACAGTTTTTGGTTTTGAGAGGTCTGCTAAACTGAACACTGCACAGCAAGTCCGTGCAGCAGCGGGCACATGCAGAACTGCCCCAGACACACGAGCGCTCTGCACCTGCCATCGGCCGAATGTATGAATCAGTATTGGTCTCATCAGTCGTACGATCATGTGGCACCAGCGGTGACACATGTCTTTGCTGCACACCTGCCCTCCTGGCTCACCGACCATCCTGATAGCAATGGATGCAGACAATGGCACGACCACTAATGCCTCATTCAGATCCCGTCTCAGGGATGCTGTTCCCGACACGCGTTTGGACGTGGCATGAAACACAGCCTGTTTTTGCTTGCTGAGGCTGTGGCTGCTCGACTGGCTGAGTCCATCCACCATCCCGGCTCCACCAGGTGCTAGCCATGTCAACCGAATAAGGCTCCCCCTAGCCCGTGTTATCGGACTAGATAGAAAGTTGGGCGCAGCAGCAGCCGGGTCAATAATGGCATCGCATTGACTACTTGCCATAGACATGAATACATTCATGACTGTGCAGACGCCGTGACTCGCTCTCTGTAATTTCGCAAGTACGTGTGAATGTTGTGTGCTGCGGTCAACACCCGGCCTGTAAGAAAACCATGTGCGATCTAGCCCGCAAGGTTGACCACACACTCTTACCTGAACCCATCGATTTTGAGCACCTTGTTGCATAATACTGTCAGTCATCAGCCTACCTGCGCAGTTCCGATCACACAGCCTTGAGCATGAAACGGGTGGATACTGCAGCTTGTGTGCCATGAGCTGCACTGGCCAGACCACCGGGTGCGTCGAGGACCTCAAGGCGGAGCGTTCTATGACAATGGCGGTGGATTACCTCTTCCGAACTCTGCCGCACACAGTTTACGGACAGTGGTCTGCATTGTGCCTCGGGCTAACAAACAAGCACCAGGCGGCGGAAGCACAGGCAGAGGTTCAGTTCCACTTACAATACGGCCATTCGTAAGGGAGGCCAATCACTCTTTCACCCACCGCACAGATGAGTCGATGGATTGTGTCATCCTTTTGACCGCATCTGCTCTGACTTCACTGTGAAGTCAGGAGTGACTGCTACGTTGTGGCGGTCGCCGGTCAGGAGTGACCGTCCGCAACCCCTAATCGGACACTCCGACCGGCCTCAAACCAGCGCCAGCCCAGCAGAGGTGCTGTGCACTGACACAGGAAGTCCATCCAGGCATCATTTTCTCTTGGCATTCATGTACAGGATTCATACTCAAATGTGCTGCTGCCAGCTCGGATAGTGGTGCTGCTGTGGACTAATCAAACAGGGGTGTTTCATCATGCACACGGCACCTTCAGGAAGAGGAACATCATAGAGACATGCAGGTACGCAGCGGACCTGCGGCACGCCTTGAGACATGGCACAGGCGGACGGCTCACTGAGGGGCGCATGCGCGGCTGCCGCAGGGTCGCATCACGCAGAGCGACACCGTGTTTGGTCAAGCGCCGCCGTTGGCATCTGACGGCTGCGTTTTCTTAGCGCCCGCGCAGCCTGTGCTGCGGCGTTCGCGGACGTGCGGCGCACACGTCACGCACCAGCCGTCGCACGATAGCGGCCAGGGCGCCAGCTGGCGAGCAGAGCGAGCGAGGACGGCTCGCTCAGCGCTTCATCAGCAGTTGAGGGGGGGAGGGGGGGGGGGGGGGGGTCACTGCGCCGTGG
>JAUMHO010006471.1:0-13552 GCA_032360965.1 Ulva armoricana | reverse complement strand
AAGCATGTGCACAACCCGGATTCACTGCCGTGTCCGCTTGCATGTCATGCATACAGCACTGGGCTGTATCACAACACATTTTAAACCTTACTGTGCGCTGCAGAGCGACCTACCCCGTCGACTACTCTGCTCGCAGCGTTGGCCAACGCCCCAACTCCCGGTCCACGCGGCCTGAATCCTCCCTGTTGCACGTCCTAAGTCATTCTTAACATTAAGTAAAACTTCCCTTCGGACTGGGTTGGGCCCGGGACCATGGGTTGCCTGTTTAGTCCAGCCCTTGAGCCAAACACCTCCAGTTTGTACACTGTTGTCTACGAGGCTGTGACAGCTCCAATAACGCGCAGACTAATCCTACACATTTGCACATTAATATACAGTGTACTGAGCGTGTTGCATGTTAGTTCTGGCCTGTCCTGGCAGCTGCAGGCTCGGTGCCCACCCTGCAATTCTGCAATTCTGGGTGCCCACCCCTTGATGCCCACCCAAGGTGGGCACCCGCGGCGTTGGTACAGTGTGATCACGAAGGGAGACAGCGCAGCATACCTTGCTTAGGGTAGTCGACAAGGTATTGCGCAGTCAGACAGATGTAATGTGAGACTTTAGTTAGCGAAAGAGTAATTGCAGTTAGTGGCTCATAGCATATATGGCCTTGGCCTAATGCCACAGATACGCACACAATCAGGATGATCACACATATCAGAGTAGTGGCTTACGCAGATTTGCACCCTCCACGCATCCAGTAGTGGGGTACAGCACCGCGGCCATGCACGCATGCCCGGCACTGTCGCCCTGATACGACACTCCCCCACAAGATGCAGGTAGCTTTGGTGCTGGACGACCATCGGCTAGATGCAGCTTGTCCCACATCGTGATCACGACTGCTGTATCAGTGCGCAAGAGTCAGTGCTCAAACATGATTACAGTGGATCATGCGAAACCCAAATTTAAACATGCGCCACCGAAGCATGTGCCATCCAGTGCACAGTTGATGCAATGCACAGTAGATGCAGAAGTGTTGGCGTCTACTAGAGCACGTGCTACGGCCAGTTATAATCATTATGCTGGGGTCTAGACTCTGGGCGAATCCCCTCTGTGGCTAGCATCCACAATGTACATGTGGCGTCTCTGCTAGTATATAGCATGGCATGTCACATGTGGTACTCCATGGAGTATGGACTGTCGAAAGATCTGGATGTATTCCACGGTACCTAGAGTGTTTACTCAGCTGAGATATGTGGTAGTCCTGCCAGTGCTTCTCCCTGCATGCTGCACATGGGCGATGTGGAGGGGGCAGCACACTAATATATAGTAGTACAGGCATTCGAATTCGGTTGTCATTACCTGGTGTACACCATGGCCAGGCAGCATGTCACTATCGTGGATGGCACACGTCACTGTCACTGTCGTGACGGTGTTTTGGAAAAACGCACCAGATGTCACCCTTAAGGTGCTGACCTGATGGCGTGTAAAAACTGGATTGGCATTGTGCTTTGGCAGACCAGAGTCGGAAGCAGGCGCTTGGCATTGCGATTTGGCAGACCAGAGTGGGCAGCAGGCGTTCCGTTAATACCTGAGCTCAGCTGACAGTGTGTTGTAAAAGCATGATCTAGGCAGCTGAGCGGATGCATATATACTGTTTACAAGTAAATCTATATATGCACGCAAAATGAACTACCATGTTATCTATGTATGTGCCTTATGCAGAATTTTATCCCAGGTCCGGCCAGACTCAATAGAGCTGTCCATATTCATGATTGTGTATGCATATCCAACTCTTGGATATTGCTCGTAGTAGTACTACCCGCTGGGTCGGGACAACTGCATGATACTTGAATATACTTTACTTTCTTAGTGGTGTGGCTGACACTAGCAGGGCGGGACCTGGGCACTACTTAAGTGCTTTGTCAGGTGCTAGGCCTTAAGCCTAGTATGGGGCACCACGCAGACCAACCATCTGCCGTTTCCACAACAAACCCTCGCATATACACCTGCTACAGCGCTGCTTGCACCTGTGTACACCGTAGTACTCTGGCCTCTTAGAGGTATTATAACACAGTGTAGTCAGGCCATACTTATGTACATCATGTCTGTGCCTCAGGTTTGACGATACACACTGGCATGTACATGTGATGACATCTGTGACATTTCATGGCCAGGAGTTCAGGGCCTCTTCAATAGTTTGAGTCAGCTGATCTATATATCGTGGTATCGATATCAAGGCATTTACACCCCTCTATTGTCAATGCGCGCCCAAATGCAGAATACTACTATCTTCACTATCTTTGATTTACCAAGCCTCCTTGTGAGCCTCCTTTCAATACTACTGCTGAAATCTACATGTGGAAGGTTCCTGGAACACTGCCAGGTAGTTACAAAATAGTACAAGGGCGAAACCAAAAAGTGGATCAAGTCAAGGAATCAAACAACAGCAGCGGAAGCACATTGCTAGCCACTTTCACCAGCACACAGAAGCTGCAACTGCAAAGCACACAAATATCAAGCGTGCAAAAGAAACACTAAGCACACCACCTCACGTCGGCAACACAGGCACTTCCAGTCCGGCGTCATAGTGCCTGCCCTGCTCCCGGGAGATCACGAGGCCGCTCTTGCGGTCAACACTGCCAGGTGGCTTCGCAACGGGCCAGGGTTTCCCCTTAAATATACGCACCTACAGCTACCCGCATGACCAGCTCTCAGTTGCTCATTCCCGACAGCACTCGTTGGTAGCCACCGGGCCGTCAGCACACATCTGGGCCATCTGCACACAGCACAGTATGGCGCAGCATGGCCGCAGTACTTAGGACACCAGTCTCCGCATGACCAGAGGTCGACATGGGAAGTTTAGGTTAAACCTGCATGACTTCAGAGTGTACAATCACACACACGGATTCTGATCAACCTCCCCGCAGCCGCAGATTCCCGGTATGATCTTGAAGGGGTCGCTGGGGCAAGCATCCTCACAGTCCGGAACTCCATCTCCATCAGTATCTACATGCAAGGCACACCTGCCAGTGACCAGCGTGCCTATTTCTACAAGTACATACTTGCCACAGATGTGATTCAATAACTCCTAACAACAAAGCATCCCACTTCAGGTAGTTGGGGGTACTTGCACATGAGAAACGGTAGAGGTGCATCACGTACACTTGCTCAGATGGAGTGAGTGGTGGATGTTTCCCAATCAGTAGTTAGGATTGGAAATGCAGCAACACCTGGAATGCAGTCAAAGGAAAAAATACCCTTCGGATGCAAGATCATCCCACAGTGCTGCAGCCAGGATGTGTACTGCAAGCGGGTGCATGCACGAACGTGGCCGCTGGAAGCACTGAAATCTCCGGAATTCGAGAAGCACGCCATCTAGCCATGAGGTAACCCCACTGGGATGGCACAACATATCCGATGAGTCAGGGTCCGATTTCGAGATCTGGGGTTACTGTCACCACTGAAAACCGCGTATAGAATGGATGCGTATAGAATGGATGCAACTGGAAGGATGCTACTCCCAGTGAATTCATGCATGCAAGCACCAGGCCACAGAAGCGCTAGTAGTATAGGTATGCTCTACTAACAGAGCATATGAATCTGCGACCAAGTTACAGAGCGCACCAAGGCCAGCAACAGTGGAGAGGAGAAGGTCAGCGATTTCGTTCAGGTTGACCACACTCAGCACCAGCTCTGGCGTGCTTGCAATTGACTCGAGAACCGACGGGGCGTTCAAGCCCGGTGGCGTAACTGCAACAACCGTCACGCCGTCGCTCTGTAGTGCCTGGGCCGCATCCGCGACTCCCGTGGAGTCGCCAATACCGTTTGTCAGAACAACGGCGATCCGGGCGCCGTTGGCGGTGGCCGCGATACCGGACGAGAAACGGGCACGGAGGTCTGCGATGCCGGGCGCAAAGGTGAAGGGCAGGTCGGGAATGGAGGTAAAGTCGCTGCGGATGGCAGTGGAGATGTCACCGTCTGTGTTGCGGTCAAACAAGCCCGTCGTGACGTACACCCGGTTGCTCACAGCGTTGGCATAGTACAGGTTCGGGTTGGCCGGGCCCGAAGCAAACCCAGAGCTCTCGTCGACAAAGTTGATGACCTGCAACCAGTTCCGGACAATCAGGCTGTGACCTGGGGATTGGCCTTGTTGGTGGCACTTGCATGCTTTGGCGTAGATGCATATGGTGCTGCCTGGAAGGGTGTTTCCCTGGGGAGATTGCCTACTAGTACTACTAGTAGTGATAGTAGTGAGGGACACCCTGGTGTGAAGTACCGGTGCATGCATTATGATAAAATCTGCACGACTCACAGTGCTGTGCCAACGCAACTGGCTGAAAGTCCTATACGAGGAGTCCTGATATCGGAAGATCACGGTACATATCGTTGGTACGAAATGCATGCACTGGTGTCACCCATGAGCATATCTCATGACACTGTAGCTAGTGCACGATGACAACGGGCTGCCTCAGCGTAGGTACACGCCTCGAATTAGGCCAGGTGGGTGCATCGCAGATCAAGTGCATCTATACGCAGAAAGTACAGCTGGAAAGAGCCGACCTCATCCACCACTTCATCGAAGTCGCTGTTGGAGAACGTGGTGGGAATGGAGAATCCGAAAGTGCCTCGACAGTTGGAGGCGCACTCGTCATCCGGGACGCCGCAGCCACACCGGCCCGGTGCTCTCTTCTCCGGGTCTGCGGGGCACCCGTCCTCACAGTCATTGACGCCATCCCCATCAGTGTCTGCATGTACCTGTGCCCTTAGTAATAGCACGCCTTTAGTACTAGTATACTAGCCTACTGGTGGTTTTATAGTGTACTAGCCTACTGGGTAGGGGCTGACTGTGCCGCAGCATTGCCTTGACAGCTTGCCATGTGAAGTGAGTGTACTTCCTTCCGCTTGCATACTGCTGGTGCCTGCGGCGGATGGTTGCGAGTGCTTGGTCACTGTTACAGGAGGCAGTCTGGAACACCACCATGAATGTTGTAGCATACTTACATGCTCTGTCTGGGGGGCCTGCAGGCGAGTCCGTCACGCATTTGGACAGCGTTATGGCGCAAGTTGGGGAACCAGCGGTTGGCGTCTACCCCCATCTTACTGGGCATGGCTCGCGGCATCATACCCAAACATGCGTCATTAGAACGGTGCATACTTTTGTCTGCAACTGGTCTGAAACAGTAGATGCATACCGACGTTTCGCAGGGCGTCCTCCAGGTCGAGTCCAATATCATCAAAAAAGTCAACCTGAACCACGAGCGCAGATCCATCTGCCCCAGTGCTCGCGATGGATGTCAGCTCTGCAACATCCACAAAGCTGCCGACGCCGACAGCAATGACCGTCACATCGATCCCCAGTGCCGCCCGTGTGGAAGCCTTGAGGGCCTCAATTGCCGCAGGTAGCGGCGCCGACGGTCTTGCAATGCTGTCCGTAACAAGAACCGCGATTCCGGCGTAAGCCCGATCGGTGAGGCTCTCAAACTGCGCCGCCAGGTCGCGCAGGCCGGCGGCGATGTCGGAACTGCCTTTACGGGGGTCAAAGGTGAGAACCCGATTGTAGATGGCGTCGTCGACGTTGGGGTCGAGGTTGGGGGTGCCGGGGAAGACTTCGGCGGTGGTCTCCTCGAGGACGGTGCCGAAGGTGTTCACGTAGTACAGGTTTCGGTTGACCGCCGCTGGGTCGTCTGTCTCCAAGACGAAGCGGGACATCTGCATGGGATGAGGTGCATCTCGCATGTGTGCCGGACGGTGGGTTGGTTCGACCTTTTGCCTTCGGTGCATGCTCTTGCCGCATCCTAGTAGTGCAAATTCGTGTCTGTTTCAATCCATAACCCTTTTTTTACAGGTCTACCACAAGCGTAACCTTGATACTTTTGAGAGGGCTTTCTGGGCATGCCAGTGGTTCGAGGGGTGAGCTGCAACACATGTAGCAAGCGACGGCGAAAGTTATGAACCAGTTGTAGTCTGTAGCTATCTCCTCTTTTCTACACGAGGCTCCGAGGGCTCACACAAGGTACTTGTGTCAAGGTTATGTTCCAAATAGATGGTGGCCTGTGAACGGAACTGCCTTCGGAGAAGATTAGATGCATGTGCCAGCCATGCCCGTGCATTTCAAAAAAAAATCGGTGCTGACAAAGTGGCAGTTTTGGGTGTCACGTGGAGCACTTATTGAAGAATGATTTGCATGGCAGTGCCAACTACGGTAACGCAAGGTCCTGGACCTGAGGACCAAGCACTGCATACGCACGAGCAGCACATGTGCAGCCACAAGATACAGGGGCTCCAGTGGAATCCCCACAGGTAACACTGGTGCCACCCCCACAGGAAACAACGGTGGAATCGATGCCTACAGGAAACAGACAAGGAAGATGCACCACGTTTCTTAATACAGAACATGCATGGGAGCCCTTGTTCATAGCCTGTCCTGGCTCTAGATTAGCAGATTTGCATACATCTCGCGAGCCCAGTCTCAAGAAATCCAGCTTGCAAAAACACATTGATGAACACTGCCATCGTTTCTGGGTGGATTGTATCTGATATATATACCTGCCCTACGGCTAGTAGCACAGGTGGTCAAGTCTACAACCTGGTTTGATCAGGACTAAGGCCGTGTTCAGTGGAGCGAACGCACCCTCCCGGACGAACCCCTTTTTGCCGCGTTCGTGGTCAGTGCAACGCGAAGGTGCCATTTCCCGAATTCTTTAACGAAACTAATTAAAACAGTCCCACAACGTTTATGTTAGTAGTTGCGATACGTTCGTAGTGTTGTGCGATGAGTTCTTCCTCGGAGGAAGCATCGCAGACGAGGCCACACAACAGTGTCGAGGCGTGCATCCTTGCAGTCTTGCATCACCCCGTCGCGGACAGCTACCGGCGGGAATTCAAGAAATGTATCAAATATAAGGTCTACTTGCTCACATGCGAGCTTGCGTGAATTCTCGCTGAGTTTTGGCTTGCCCATCGTCCCGGGTCTAGCAACAAGGCCGAAATGAAGTCGATCACAGCCACAAACGCATTTCAATGAGCACTACTCAAACACTATAGCTCGTGGCAAGTAGTAGTTCGTGCGACGCTGTGACATGTGTTCCTCTCTGGAGGGTGGGTTGGTTCGTTCGATGGGTTGGTTCGTTCGCCGCGGGCCGTTCAGACCCCCCCCCTAGGGGTCCTGAACGGACCCAGCGAACGAACGACGCCGCGAACGTGTCGGCGTCCCAAACACCACCTAAGACAACGTTTTTTGCAAAGCAGACTTCACAGTCCTTCATAAAACATGTTTTTACATTAAGCACGTGAAAGTTTTTTCAATCTCATGCGAGAAGGGGGGGGTTTGTTCGCTCCACTGAACACGGCGTAAGCGTGCATACAATACCAAACGTTGTAGTGTTGCCTCTGAGGTAACAGCACAATCATATCTAAACAGCATGCATATTTGGCGTGCTCACCACTATGCACACGTCATCTGTCATGGTCAGACAGCGTGGCCTGGTACCCTACACCCATGCATCACGATATGATGTTAACAAATGCGTTCTTCGCATGGCTTATAGCCTACTTGATTTCTGGCACATATACAGTCTCACCATGGGCATGCCATGTACTGCGCTAACATCCTGTCGCCATCATGATGCGCAGACTCCACCCCCCACTGGCAGTGGCTGGCCAAGCAGACTGACAGTGGAGAGGAACTAGTCTAGATGTGGAGTATGCCCCGCAGGTTACACCAGTCTAGCTGCGGCGGCTGTTTTGTGATGAATAAAGCACTTGTGTGCTGTGGAATCGATCAGTCATGATGATTGGGGGTGTGCTACGTGAATAGTATATAAGGGGTGTGCAGAATCCTTTCAGACACGCGGTACCTTAAAGTTGTCTAGATCGGATTTGTGTAGGCTGTTTGCGTATGCTCGACCACAGAGACTCGGAAGTGCAAGATCACTGAGACAGCCGTGTCATTCTCACATGTTTGCGTGAACTTGACGATCAGGTGCGCCGTTCTGTCCACATGTTGAAGGTGGTTTGCACTCAGTGTGATCAGCAGCGGCGCTGTTGGTTAAAACACTCATCTCTTCATTCACATTCATGACTGTGATCAGGTGAGAACTTGTAGCGCTGCCAGTGGAGACCATGGTCCCCGAGACATGCATGCTTTATGGATACCATGGAGTGCAGTAACTTATGGCCACATGGCGCAACTGGTGCCTTGGGCAAGGCTATCGCTTAAACTTCAGGGCTGAAGAAACTCGGCCGCGGGGGTTTCCAAGGCACTGTTTTGGGGAAGTTGACAGTTTCCCCCCAAAACCCTGGGAACTATCCGATTGCATCCCCAGGGTTGTTCCAGACTCGCCAGAAGTGCGCCCTGCTGTTAACCAGGTAGGGCGACTTGTACTTCGTGGCAAGTCACGACGTTGGTTAATGTAGGCCCGGTCCCCATGGTGCCTGTTTATGGCAAAGGGGCTTGGTGGGTAAATGTGACCAATGTATACTAGTTTCAACCAGCAGTACTAGTAGTTTGAACCAAATGAGTGGGGCAAGGGCTTTCAATTTGATTGATGGCGACAGCATCATGTTGTGTACGCTGCTGCCAGTGGCATATCATATGGTTGATGATTACCATAATGACTCGGGGTGCCTTAGCACCATGCAGCATGGAATTGTGCTCGGCAACACAGATTGGTTGATACATATTTTTTGTGCATCATGTGCTGTTTTACGTGCATCATGATGGTACATGCGCAATTGAATGAGTTTTGGTGCCACGGTCAAGTGGGACTTACTGTTCAACAAGTACTGGTTGCAGTCTGACCAGTCCAAGAATAGGCATTGAACCAGCTTGTCAGCTGCATCAGATAGGATTTCCCTGAACAATTTGATCTTGCCTGCACTTTTGTCTGAGGTGGAGGTCGTTCATACATAGGGACCTTGTCTGCAGACGCGCATGGGCAGTATGCTTGCCTCAATCAACAATGAGAGCACATCTAACAAAAAATATTTGTGCCAGTCATCACCAGGGTCCACGATCTTACTATCATAACTGGTACTCATGATAATCTGCTGTGACACTGCTGAGCTACCATCATGATGACAGAAAGAGCGCTGATATATCTACCTGATACCTGGTGCCTGTGAGGTGTGAGAGCAACATGGTTTTTTGCACTGCAGCCCATGGGCGTTGCATGGAATATGCTACATGGCTGCGTGGCACCTTCACTTATGATTGCCAAGTGTGGCTGTGTTTGGGGGAATGTTCTCTAGAAACAGATGGTTAGACAGACTGGTCATGAAGGCGGGTGTGTCGACAGCCTCACAGCTGAACTTCAAGTGGTGACATATTAGGGGGCAAACGATCCAGGTTAACCTGCCTTCAATTTGCCAGTTATGGTACTGTTACTTAAGCAGGCCCTGCTTACCGGGTCCGGGTCCATACCGCCTTTTCTTCAAGGCACTGTCCAGCACTACACTTGTACTTGCAGTGAGGGGCGGCAGACAGCGTGGCAGGCCAGACTGAAAAACACACCTCTGATTGCATCTCGCTGAACTCCAACGGGACGATCGATGATGATGCATCCATGGAAATGCCTATCACACTGCCTCCAGCGCAGCCCAGCGTTTGCGGCGGGGCAACGATTCGAGCCTGTGCATACTCAAATTCATCGTACAGACTAGCAGCATATATGTTATAACCGAATTCATCGTACTCAGTTTCGACATCAACAACAGCATCGGCCGGATTTGGCGAGCGAGGTGCTGTACTGAGCCGGAGCGGTCTGTTCGGGTCTTCATCTGGATCTACACCGACATCTGCCCTGCAGAGTGACGCACACAGGGCGGCACATGCGATGCAGGAAAGAGTAAGATACGCCTTCATGGTGGCTTCTAACCGGCTTGCGAGTGCCAGGAAGGATGAGGAATGAAGCTAGAGGGAGCTTGTGGGCGTGAGTAGGGCGTGGGGCCTGCACATATGATATCATGATGTCACATGCACGTCCAGGGTGGCCGTACGTGTTGCAGATCGTGAGTAGCCCTACTACTAGTACTACAACCTGTCTACGTGTGGTCCAGATTCTAAGATAGTGGTATGTGCTTGGCTTATAAGCAGTGATGGCACTTTCGTATTTCGTATGGCATACGGGTTGGCTGGAATACGGGTTTTCTATACGGTGCAATTTCAGAATACGGTGTGGTGCGGGGGCGGGGGCGGTGGCGGACCAGCTGCAGGGCTGCCCCTGAAGTACAGCTTACACTGCACAAAACTAGATTACAGCGGGCTATAGTTACGTATGTATACACCTCCCAACTACAGACCCTCGGGGACCCTCACTGTCACTGCATGCCTCGACATCAGACCCAAACACGTCACGGTACATCTGCTCATACAGGGCAGTGTTGTTGCTGCCCTCGGACTTCTCCACTGCCCACAAGTTCTGAAACGCATACACAAACTTTTCAACCTGTGCAGTGATCAGCCTGTTTCGCTTCTTGCTCACAACATGGTCATACGCGGACCAGGTGCGCTCGCAACCTGATGCGGTGACCACCTTACATGCTACGGTGTACGACCCACAACCATGATTGCAACTAATATTTACGTGAGATTGCCAGTCCCTGTCCAGGATACGGGCAGTCTTGGACCTACTGCCAGTGGTCAGGAACCGGTTCATTGCTATACTGAGCAAGGACGCGGGTGAACGTAAGTATTACGTTTCAGACTGATTCCATGACTTGGTCCACTTTGTGGGTTTGCCCTTGTACTATTTTGTAACTACGTATTACGTTTCAGACTGTACGATAATACCATGAGGCAACTGTAATGCTTAAGGAGATACACGTATAAGTTTTGTGATTACTGGCCGCAGCGAGGCTGTAGCGAGGCTGCAGTCGCTCTGGAGCTAGCTAGCTAAGCTGTAGCGTTCCAACGTTAACGACCTGGTTCGCAAGCCTCCCGTTGCAATGTTGGACCGTATGCCGTATTCCATACGATTTTCTAAAATACGCGTATTTCATAAGCTTTTTTCGAGAATACGCGTATTCTGCCAACACTGCTTACAAGCATGTGCGGCAGGTTAAACGTGCCGCTTGGATGGCTAGCAGGCCATCCACTCTGTTTGTTTCTGTCCATAAATAGTAAACACCTTGAAGGCATGTGGCAACGACAGCGACAGGGATGGAATACAACCGTTGAACCAGAATGAAATGCATATGATATCTATTATATCTATGCATCCTGGAAGGTACAGTGGGTTCGGAAGAGCGGTGCTGCAGCTGCAGGGTTACACATGCATAGGTCAGATCATGATATGAAAATTCCATGTGTCAGTGAGCATATTTCAAAGAGCCTTCAGCATCAAAGTTTGCAATACAGCTCAGCAAGGGTTGAATCAATAGCTGACACAGGCACAGACACAATTGGTGCATTGGCGCAGGGCCGACATACCTGAAGGTAGCAGGGATATGTGATGCTGGGTGCAATTGGAAAGACATGGTGGGCCAAAGGATCAGTGAAAGAGCTAGGCTGAACTTGCTGCATACTATTAGTAAGTGATACATTGCCTTGAAGGGCCCTATCTTCCCAAGGACCCACAGGAACTTGAGCCCATACTCATATTAGGACCCCTTTTCCATGATCAAATCATTTGGCTGCACCAAATAGCAGTTACAAAAGAGTACAAGGGCAGAACCACAAACTGGCCCAAGTCATGGAATCACGCCATTTGGCTACGCCCAATGGTCCGCGTTTGGGTCAAGTTCAGTTACAGCCGTGTTAGCTACCCACGAATGTGCCCTGCAAGGTCCATGGCAATGCTGATCATCATGATGGTGACGACGTGGTGTCTGCATTGACATGATGGTATGTATACCTATATATGCATGTGGAAACCAGCCACTACAATGGCCATGGCAGTGGCAGCTCCTTTGTGGGTACGGATCATGATGGTGGTGGTGGCTCAGAAGTGTTCTGTCATATTGTAGCATCACTGCATGATTCAAAAGTCGTGAATCGCATGCATTCCACAGCTGCATGCAAGTGCTAGGATCTAAACGGCTTGCAAGCTTCAATTGAGCATGCTTACAAACACAGTTGAGAGAGAAAGCCGTTGCATTGCATATGGGTTGAATACACGTTTTTTTATCCCGTAGCAACTGCAAGCACATCCAGAGCAGGTAGCCTCCGCGACCCACCTCAGTCTGTGTATGTGATGCCAACCCTTGCATTTCCAGGTTTAAACGGGAGCCGCACCGAAGATACTTCGTTCTTGGATCTGATGGGGCTCTTCGTAGAGTGGCCCAGTCCCGGATCGATGCACAGCGTTGCACGGCTGCTTAGTGGCCGTATATAGAGATCAGGCTGCGGAGCGCTTGGAGGCGGAGGTGGCCGGCCCAAAAGCTGAGGGATCGACGCAGAAAATATCCAGTTGGCAAAAAAGATATCTAGCGAGACTATTCGGAACTCAGCTCAGAGGCTCCCAGTCCTAGTATTTCAGTCTAGAGAAAAGTTCTCTCGCCGACGTGAGGCGCACTGGCAGTCGTCACAGGCAAGGGTAACTCAGCGGTTCGATGTGCCGAGGAGATGTTGACACCCGCACGCGTCCGCCAAAAGATTTCGACGTGCAGAGGACGAGGGGACTGTTTGATTGCGCAGATATCCGTAGGCACGTCTCCTTTTACGTGCTTGCCATGCCAGTGGCCGATGGCATAACGCATACTCAGCGACACGTACTGGACGCCAGCTGGATTCCGCCTTCTGTCACGCCTGGTGCGAGCTCCCCGTCCTGAATACACGACTTCCGTCAACAGTAGTTACAAAAGAGTACAAGGGCACGACTTCCGTCAACAGTGCGTGTGCACAAGTGATCTCCGCATGGCGCAGCTATCCCGAACGACACGTCATCTGCAGCAACGTGTACATGGTAAAAATGGTCAGTGCCCGACTTCCTTTTAATATTTTTTCAGTCCTCTTGACGATGCAGCTGCAGACTTGTATGCGTGGCTGTGGAACCTCGCTTTCTCGTCGGCCTGCCCGGCGCCGCGATGGGAAAGTTGGCTACGTAAACGACCACTGCGTCCAATTAGCATGTGCACACGTGCTGCGAGCTTTCACGTTCAACGGTCAAGTTGCGTTCTTTTATGATCGCGCGAATGTTGTCACGCACGCACTGCTGTTTAACTGGTCCACGTGCACTGATAAGCTTACGCCCGTTTACTCTTTTGTAACTATGTCACGTTGTGCTGTTTGATGATCGCCGTTGGCCAATTGTCTAGGCCGAATCTGGTCACGTTTTAAAATCTTGCCCGGTGGGTGTACATGTACACCCACATGTGCTATCAGTTCTCAGCACCAGTCTTCCTGAAGAGTACAGAAGGTTCCAGCGTCACTTCTGACCTGATCAGATATACCTCCGACCGCGTCAAATGTTATGACAATAATTAAGTCATAGGTAAGTTGATTCCATGACTAAACAAACGCTCGACGGGCTCAGTATGTTACGATTGCTCCGTTGTGCACTAGTAATACTGACGTTCGTGTTGTTGGCCGCAAGCAGGTGTTATGGAGGTGTTGTTGGACTGCACCGGACAT
>JAUMHO010006460.1:0-13554 GCA_032360965.1 Ulva armoricana | reverse complement strand
CGTATTCCATACGATTTTCTAAAATACGCGTATTTAATACGATTTTTTCGAGAATACCCGTATTCTGCCAACACTGCTGCCCATCAACAGCGCCCCATCAGACAATGGGCTAGCTTGTTTGCACTGTTGTCTGTTGGGCTGCTGGTGCAGATGCTGGAACACATTGAATTGAGCAAGGCATGCGCTAGGCGACATCCAGCATGAAGAAGCTAGTTAAATTCAATTCAGCCGGTTCAGTCCAGCGTGTTCGATCTGCAGGTCCAGCGATGCTGAGCTGCTGTCAAATCCACTGGCAGTAGACCTATCTCCAGCTGTCTTCGCAGATGAACGCCATGCGCCTCAGACTAAAGTACAAACGAGCATTGTCAGGAGCCCGGTCAGCAGCGCCGCCCTGGACACACTGGCCTGCGTGCCTGTTGTGCTGCCTAGGGTGCAAGTGCTGCAGCTGTATCACTCACAGGTCGCCTCGGCCCAGACTGCCGCGCTGGCCGCCGCCATTGCTTTGTTCCCAGCCTCTTTGCAGGAGCTCGCTCTCGACTGTTGGCCATGTGCTGCTGTTGATGCCGGGGCCACTGCGAACGAGTTTCGACGAGAGGAGACCAACCAGCTGCTTCTCAGCGCGGTATGCAGCTTGCCGAAGCTCAGGTTGCTGACGCTGCCAGACTGGGGGGTGATCATCGGTGATGGCACCAAGTGCCTCGAGCAGAAGCTGGCATGGTTGGCGTCGCTGGAAGGCATCGCGGTCGCGTCGTACCCTTGCGGCGCGTGCACCGAGGGAAAGTGCGTCCATTTTCATGATGACTTGCCATTCAAGCCCCTTGAGGAACCTGGGTCAGTGCCCTGAGTGAAATGGCGCCGGCATGATTCACTTCGTCAACTTGCCGCGAGCGCCCTGTTCGGATTTCCGCGCGTCTGTGTGAGCGATTCGGAATGCAATCTGGTATGCATGTGATCAAGTATGTGCGCTATGGCTGCGTAGTAATGGGTGTTTGGATTGACTGGGTTGTGTTTCTTCTGCCTTGATGAAGTATGCTGCTCCCATGGCCAAGTGTTCACATTGTCAAATGCGCACCAAGCATCCCAATAGGCTTGTAATCGCAGCAGCAGCAGGAACAGCAGCATGCCAGAACACCGGGTGCCCCTGTCATCACGGCATGCAGATAATATGTCGGCAGCAGATTCGGTACGTATGCGGCGCTAGTGACTCAGAATCGGGCTGCCTTGCAGTGACACGGCAGAAGCTTCATGTACATTCGAGCATGCTGTGGCCGTGCTGGCAGGCTGCACGCCGCAGCATGCCACAGAAACAGTCCGGGAACAAGGCACACGGTGTCAGCACACAATCGCTTTCAGCACTAATGAAAAGTGGCTTCTGCCGCCCTCGTCCAGCACACAGCATCTCGTTTCTCTCTCGGCTGATGGGAACTGCAGCCAGCAGCGCTGAAATCCCGGTCACTGGCAGCGGGAGTGTTACTTGTTACCGAATATGGAATTTCACAAGCCACGATTTCCGGGGCACAACCTGTAACCTTGGATTCAGTTGTACGCGCACCGGGCGCCCTCGCTACAACCGACGCACAGTATTTGGGATGTGTACACATCCCATGTCTCATGAGCCGAATCCGTCAAAGATCGTATTTTCGGGGATCAAAGGACATGACCAGGCACACGCAGTCACCGAGCAAGCCACAAAATGATGGACGTCGCCAGCACTGTGGAGCCACAGCACTGAAGGCCCTGGGCACCAATCATTATAACTATAGGCGGTTGTTTTATTTTGTGAGGGCATATAAACGATTGGCTGGATTCTGACATATCAAGGAAGACATTCTCATCAGGACAATGTAAGATGGTACACTGCAAGCAGTGGCAAGTTGATTCAAAGCCTAACCATTTGGCAGACTGGCGATCATTCTTTCTCCTCAAGACGCCTCCTGTGCGCCAACACCGGTACACACGGCATGGATGACCCAGCTATCAACGGCGGTGCCAGATCTGTGATTTGGCACAGTGGTACATGTATTTGGGCACAGTGGTACACAGTGGTACACAGTGGTACTTGGTGGTACACAGTGTTACATGTATTTGGCCCATATTTCGTGTGCAAATTCCACACCCTATGCATGGCCACATAGTCGGAGTGATCTTATGATCATGGCTGTTTCACAAAGGGAAGGGATCGGTGAAAGTGAGGACACTTTCCAGACGTGCAGGCGTCCTGGGCGCAGGGGAAGCCACCTACAGCAATGCTGGTCAGGCTCGAGAGCTCCAGCAGCATGTTCCCACCACCACAGTCATCTGACGCCAAAACTGGCCAGTCCTGAATGCTCAGCCGCTTCAGCAAATGCAGCCTTGCCACTGTATTGAGCACCTGCCTCCGCGCATCCACAGGGTACACCTCCCTGGGGTAGCGGCTAATGTCTTCCTTCTTCCAGGAGTCTATGTGAAGCTCCACCAGCGATGCAGAGAAGCCCAGGAGTGCGGCGCAGAAGGTGCCCACGGAGTCGATGTTAACCGGAGAGTTGATGAGACGGAGCCGCTTCAGATTGGGTAGGGTGCTCGAGGCATGCTGCAGCACCACGAGAGATTCTTGCGTGACAAAAGCCCAGGACGTTGTCGCGGGGTCCAACATTTGCGCGCCGTATCCGACGCCCACTATATCAGTAGCCTTCCTGCATTGCAGTGCTGCACAAGGTGTGCTGTGGTGTATGTGCTTAACCACCATTAACCTGCTGATCTCGTTTAGGACCTCCAGGCGCATACTGTCCGCACAGATTGCATCAGATTCGATAAGGCTCGCATAGTGAGCTTGTGAGTCGCACCTGCAGTATGTGCAGCATACCTCCCACTTCACGGGTAGCCCATTCGGTACAGCTGGAGCTCTTTCATTACGGTTTAAATCATTAACTTTTCGGCAACGGCAGGTAGCTCCCCTCAACCGGCTCACACCCGGCGCCTTCCCTCGTGGCAGCTTGACAAGCAGCTGCTCCAAGGCAGGCACGACGTGTATGCACATGACAAGGCTCCGCCACTGCTCATCTGTCCAGGCATCGCCCGGCGAACTGAGGTCGAGCGCGAGCAGGCAGTCGGCCCTCAGCCACTTGACTCTCAGCCGTGCCGGAAGAGCCAGCGCATCTTCCATGGAGGTCAGCAGCTGGTGGGGCTGTTTCAGAGACAGGCTGAACTCCTCGTCAGGAAGCGCATCGAGCACCTGCAGTGAACAGATCTCAAACAGCTCTCACATTTCCAGCTGACCGGTGCCTATGTTTGCCAGGAGCTCCAGGCAGTATACCAGCACCGCCAGCAGATGATCACGCAGAACCTAGTGATCCCGAGCTGCCGGATGGCGATGTGCTTTATCTACATGGACCAGTGTTCATCTCAGCAGACATCGTGAGCATGAAGCCGTATCCTTGCTGTGTGAAGCCAACAAACGTGATTTTTTGGGAACGTTTATCAGATACAAACGCCAACAAAGCTACAGCTATGAATTCGAATTAGCACTGATTAATACCACCTCACATACGCAATTAATGGCCCACGCCCCAGATGGTGCTCAGCATCCGCGAAAGTCGCTACCCACAACAAAGGATAGCATCGGTCAGCAGGCAATAGTGTATTGGATGTGATCCATACCGGTGTGACCATCGACTGACCCAAGAGCTTGGGACGAAACAGAGTCGAGGTTGGGCACGTGCCCAGAACAAGCGCATTGTGCAGGAGGCTATCCACAAAGGCACAAGAACTCGAGTGGTACACACTACAGGAATCTGGCGAACATGACAACGCAGGGCAACCTAGGACGCCGGTTACAATACAATTCGAGGCCCACGAGCTGTGTACCGCCCCCGGTGACCCATGGCACAGGGCACGAACAAGACAGCTGCCGGCAGGCAACTTGAAGACAACGAGTGGGGAAGAGACGCGCCTGCCGGACAGCAGCGCTGGCTGCGCTGCCAGTCTCAGGCGTGTCTGAGTCACGTGCGAGTGCTCCATGGAGCCACTCCCTGATCCTATCACAGACAGAAGCTCCGCCAAGATACTTGGCCATCTGCACATGCATACGTGTATCGCCATGGATAGTTGTGACCCATGAAGACCAGATCAAGGTGCACTGTGACATGCTTCACAGCTAACAATGCCATGTGCATGTCAAAGCTGGATTTTTGTCACTTTCAGGTGGCGCCTTCCTTGACGTAGAAGTTGCAGCAGTCGAGTACACTATAGCCTAGCTGATCAAGTGCGCATGACATTTGCAATTGGCAAGTAAGGAGCTCGCATGCCACGGACGATGCTGACACGCGCTTTATCTTGCTCGTAGCCTGTGAATATAACTGGGTCCTGGAGGTGTGTCTGTGGGATACAGACGTCACTGGGGCACACATGTATGCATACGTGGCAACAGCACCAGTGTATCTTCAAATATGTGGCAACAGCACAAGTGGACAGACCATATGCATGCGTACGGTCACAACAGCAGGCATAAGCTCTGGAAGCCCCTCTGCCCCGCTGCAGTCGGTAAACAGTAATGCATGTGTTGAATGTAGTGGTCGCACCGACAACGCCTCGGCTCCAACCGGGGGACTAGCGTGCGTCAGAAGCAGACTATCCATGTCAACGTCCTCCTCAAGCAGGATCTTTAGAACCGCCATGAGCCCCCACACGCCCCCGGGAAGCTGTAGAGATGTACAGCGACTCTGTTCTGTTTCGGCCGGGTCAGCCACTTGGTGTGCGTCGCTGCAGGCGTAGAAGCAGTCTTCAAGCACGGACAGCTGCTTTGCCACCGACATGGGCATCACGACACTCAACTGCTCGGTACATGCAGAAGCTTCAATATTGACTGTTATTGATGGAATGTGGCACGGAGCGAATCGCTCGTAGCATTCTCTGCTGCGCTTCGGGTGTGGATGCGTGTCGGAGAATACAATGGAGCCGGAACCATGATCTTTCTGTATGCGGATGTTCGGAGTGCCAGGCGCCACGACAACGTCTTTAACCTCAGGAGCTTCATCTGCCGCCATAATTGGTTGTAAGTGGTGGGTACATGTATTTCATTTCAGGCGGGGCAAGGCTGCAGCTGACGGATCGGTCACGCACAGGCCCATCGATATCGAGTATGCCACGTACACGCACTGCAGCTGCACAGTGGAGCACTTGACGAACCGGTGACAGTATATTGCGAAACTTCGCCACCTGGTGCTCCTGGGGACAAGGCTGTGGGCGGGCCAGCGGGTACGAGAGCCCGGACTGCACGGCGACGCGCTGCATGCAGCGTATCTTGCCGGCGTGACGTGAAAATTGTCTCCGAAACGCTGAATGCAGCCTCAAGACTTTGCACGAGATAGATACGTCCCATTTTTCTCCCGTGATCATTTTCGGAAAGTGGATCAACGGCACGTACGCGCGGACAACATGTTTCGGGTGCATGCAGTCCATGTTCTTTGCAATTGACTCCTCATGATCAGGTGACAGGCGACATGCTGTGCATGCGAGGTGTAGCTGCTCCTTGCGCTCACCGCCCCCACCCTTGCCGATTCCGGGCCCTCTCCACAGTTCTCCCAAGCCACTGAAAGGCACTCATTGCTCCAGCACGCAGCTGCACCACTGCCTGGTAAATCAAGAGGCCTAGCCATTGGCTACAAGGCCTTGTAAGAGTCCCGTTTCATCCCGTCCTCGACCTGAATGGTGCCCTTGGAACCGGTCGCCAATCCCCTGGCCTTGCACACCAGTGCTTGCCATTTTCCCCAGTTGCGTTGTTCTAGATCCATATTTCTTGCTGGGAGTGCCTTGTGTCGACGTTGCCTCCCCGGCGCTGCTGCCCCTGCCGCCCCCGGCCAGCGCGTGTCCGCCCAGCGTGTGTCTGCCCAGCACGTCCGCCCAGCGTGTGTCTGCCCAGCACGTCCGCCCAGCGTGTGTCTGCCCAGCACGTCCACCCAGCGCGTGTGCGCCCCTAACAGTCCAGGTGCTGAGGCCAGTGCCCTCCTGGGTCAGGCGTGATGCCCGTTTCTGATTTCCGCTGTGACGGACCCGGTCACTCCCGAACCTGGGCGATTCAGTGCAACCAGGATGTTCCCGAGTGAACACAACCATGCTGAGTTGCCCAGAAGGATCCACAAGCGAGTCAGTGAACTGATTCATTATTGCTGTCATCCCCTTTGCACTTCAGAGGGCCCCATGTGGCATCCCCCGAAGTACGGGCTCATTGGTTGGGGTGCAACAGTTAAAACTGCCTCGAGAGACTCAATTTTTTTAATCATTGGACGTCTGCAACAGGTTGTAGCCTAAATTCGCCACGGAACTGGATCCAATCGCTCGTGTCACTGCAACGTGGTGGGTTATCCGGTGGGTTAATGTGTGTTTATGAAAGCGCTTATAGGCGGGTCCGTACCCTTAAGGGGAATCGCGTGATCACCGGGTGGATATGGTGCTTGTGTGTGTGTGATTTGTGTAGATCTTGTTATGTCCCCTTCATGATGCTGGGCACTTCTTCCACTCTCCGTCCAACACCGAATCGGGCACGGTGTGTTGCACTGTTCGACAAACATTTGCGCCCGCCGCAACAAGGTGAAACCGCTGTCTCCGTTCAGCCGTAGATCTCCTACCTCTTCCGCTTCAATAGATGGACGCTGCAGATGCTCAGGTGAAAAGCGTCCAACCTGGGAGCTCTGTCCAGCTGCTGGCAACGACCTGACTGCCGACGCGCACCCGCTCATTCACAGGCCTCAGGAACTATACTCAGCTTAAATTGGACGGATGTGTACTACCTGTACCCCTTGCATTGGTCCTTGCAAGACCGACAAGGTCTAGTCGACATCATCTATCCCAGCAGAATCCTGCTAGTGTACACGCACTCAATCTATACGCATTCCAACACTAATGCAGATGATGCCACGCTCCTATGCTTTGACATGGGTCGCGGGGACCTGCAGCATGCCGGTGAATCTTACGTTGAGGTCCCTGACACGAGACATCTGTGGCTACAAGTTCTTAGTCGACACAACTTGGCACTGGCAACGATCGAAGTTGCTGTAACCACGTATGCGACAGATGCAGTATGAGACGGGATTCGTCAGCATCTGGGAGCATTATATGCACTACTGACCGGGAGGCCACACGTGCTGGCCAGATCGACGCTCGCAATGACAACGGGAATCGAGACCCTGGATTGGACCGCATGTGTGTGTAATTGGTAGAGCAGCAAGTTGAAGCTGAAGTAGTGAAGGCATGTCGTCCGCTGAGTTGATAAAGTATGACTTTGTGAAGTCTGACGAAGAGCTTACAATACAAGACGTCGTTCCGCGTTCCAAACGAAGCCGTAAGTCTTATGATAGCATCAGCCCAGGACACATCCCAGGGATCGGTGTAGACTTGAAGCTCACGAAAGACTCGGAGCAACTGTCGGTGTCCTTGCCGCAAAGCTTGTATTCGAGAATTCCGCTGCTGCAAGACATGCCACATCAGTCGCGGAGCCTCAAGGCGCGCCTACACCAAGACACTGGAGAACGAATCGAGACAGACGAGCCCCATCCATCAATCGAACTACCAGGATCTCTCTGGTACCTTCTGATCGTCTTGAAGGCTGTGCTTGAGGAGCATTTGAACTGGGAGGCCATCTTCTTGGATGACGCAGAACCACATGCCTCGGCTCTTGCAAATTCCTTACAGGTGCTTTCACTTGGGTCTCCTTAGAAAGTAGAAACTCTGACATGCAATGCTGGATATCGACCAGTGTTCTATGGGCTTGGCTTTGAAAATCGCTGCCGCTGGCCATCCTGTACCCGAGTCGACGCACTGGACAGCTCTTGCATGCATCAGCACATCATCCAGGTGCACCTTTTCTCCACTCCAAGTGCACCCTCATACGTCACAATCAGATGACTCCCCGGCACAGATCTGTCAGACCACCGTTGTGTGCAGATGGCCACGCACCTGCAATGGACAGAGGGCCAGGATGTCATATCGAAGTGGCTGCGCCAGTTCTGGGTGGCACACCACCCTCCCAACGTTCACGAAGGGACCACCCAACCAAACAAAACCGGCCGCAAGCACCTAAAGCTGTGCCAGGTGTGAGCACCGTAGCAATGGCCGGCTGGCTGCTGCAGCTGGCAGGCAGGTGGGCGCAGCGCCGCCGAGTCTGTGCCACATGATCGAGCAGCCTAAGGGGGACTTCCCTGGTCCCACGTCCTGACGTGAAGTGGCCGTTTGCTGTATATATGGCCACCTTCACTGCTGAGGGCATGCACGTGCAGTGCCCGAGATGGTCTGGATGCACCGCTGCTGACGTGCAGATCAGCGAATGCGTAGGGGTGTCTCGCCACGGCTGACGTGACCGCCGATCAGCAACGGGGCTGTGGCCGTGCACAACCTCTGTTGCCGTCTAGACTAGCCACGGGCTTGTCGACTCTCACACGGGGTTCTGCAACAACAGAACGGCAGCACCAGGCCGGGGGTGCTGCCGTTCTGTTGTTGCAGGCGCCGTAACATGCAGACTGCGGTGGCTATAGGTATACCTGCATAAACGTTTATCCAGTGCTTTGCGTGCGCATTGAAGCAGCGTGCGGCAGCCACAGCCTGCTGTCCGACACATCCGCTCTTGCTGGGTCAGTTACGCAGGGCTTGCCATTTGAAAACATGATCACGTTCAGACTATCGGTGGAGATCGGGTCCATCGGCGCGACCTCACAATCAAACTGCGTTGCAGTACTGCGCCTGCCAGCAGGTTGTGTTCTTCGTCCTCATGGTTTCCCCTCACGATTGTTAACAGCGGCCGGAGTCACGCACGTGGATTTCCAGAAACGCTGTAGCACGTATACTGCTTCCAGCACTGCTACAGTATGAATTGAATGAGTCAACCAGGCATGCTCTCAGTACACGTGTACGTGTGAGTGTAACGGTTGACCACTCAAACTATATGCAGGCCATGCAAGCGCTTCCTGACCGGTATTTTTCTCTAGCGCCTGCGAACAACCAACCCCGCATGATCGACACGACCGCAGACGCGATCGACCTGCCTCCGCTTCTCAAAGTGAAGTGGCTGAGGGCTAACTGCCTGCGCGTCCTAGATTTGAGCAGCCCCGGTGCGAGCTGGGGGCTCTCTGCGTGGCTAAGGGTGGCGATGTGTCTGCACGCCGTCCCGTCGCTGGAAGAGCTTGCCGTTAGGCTGCCATGCACGCCTGGAGCAATGGCACAGCCCTGGCTGATGGCCGCCGCTGCCCCGCCTCCGGGCAAGCGCAAGGGGAAGCGAAATGGGCATCCTCTGCAGGGACTTCTTTGCAGCAAGTGCGGGCGGGCGCAGTTGCACATACACTGCGGCATCTGCAGGTGCGCCAGCTCCTGGAACACGCCAAACCCGATTCCAAACCGATTCCAGCAAGTTGGTCGGAGCTTGCCTGCGCCAGGGTCGACCCAGGGCTCTTTTTACAATTGTGTTGCATTCTGTAGCCACATCTAGAGGCCAAATCCATTTGAGGTCTGACAACTTTTCCAACAGTGTCGCTTGACACTGTAGCCTGCACAGATGCAGGCAGCCTTTTGTATCCTCCACATCGCTCCTCTGTGCCAAGCAGCATGTGTACAGCCTGAAAGCAGCTGCACCTTAGGAATTCATGGTACCTGTGACGCAGTGTTGGGCGACCAGCGTAGATGGTTGGGGACAGAACCCCAACTATGCATGGTAAAACATCCGATTTCTTCTCTAACCACAGCCGGTCATGCAGCACTGTTCCTGACGACTCTCACCGGTGCAGATCACATGTCAGTGTTGATCCCAGGGCAGGGGAAACAGCCGCGGATGCCCCATCCCCCGTAAAGTCCGAGTCGGACGATAACCCAGAGCCCAGCGAGGAGCCACCGGCCGATGCTTGTGACGCCACACAGTGCGTTGACCTCGCAGCGGTACAAGCGCTGCACGACACCTCGGTAGCGCTGCCAGGCCTCAGGCGGCTGAGGATCTGTGAGTCGCCCTTCAGCTGGGACCACGCCGACGCCCTCGCTGCAGCGCTGGCTGCGTTTGGTGCCACGTTGGAGCACCTCAGTCTGGACTCGACGCCGGCATTCCGCCGCTGTGCCTCGGTCGCCCGTGGTAGTGCCAACGCCAAAGCCGGTTCGTACGCGAGAGCCGCTGACACCCGACAGGCCGTGCTGTTTGCTGGGGTGTCTCAGCTGCAGCGGCTGCAGTCTCTGGACGTTCGAGACTGGCAGTCTGTGGTGGGGGGGCGTTTCTACGAAGCAGAGGCGCTGTCTCGAGCTCGCCTGCCAGATCTTGTAGAAATCAAGGTGGGAGGGTTCCCGTGCCAGTTCTGTCGAAGCAAGAAAGTTGCATGCGCTATTCACCCTCCTGAGCTACCCTTTACAGGGATAGTCCAGCAGACAAGTGAGGTGGTCCTCACAACTTAGGCGAGCGCAAGCGTCGCACTTTCTGTTACACAGGCCTTGCAATGTCGTCTCTACCATGATCTGCAGTTTCACGCCCAAACGACAGCAGCTGTCACTGATGAGTGTCAGCTCATGCGTTCAAATGCATATTTGCTCATCTCATCCATCCTGGTAATGTGCTGGTATTAGCTATAGCTATAGCTATGGTAGCGCTACCATTGACCATTCAGACCCATGCAGGCTGCACGATGCAGCAGCCCTCGTATCCAACACTGGAACAACGTTAACGAAGGGCGACGGGGACTCGGGGTGTGTGTTTGTGTTGTTTTTTTTTTGTCATGTACATGCGAGTGCCGCAGACACACTGATCCTCTACGGCAGCACAGCAGGTTTGATACCCGACGGCACCGATCAACAACAACGTAGACGTACTAGACCTGAACGCAAACCTACCACTGATTTCCGGTGAACCCTGGTGGATCGTGCCTGTGCTGCTAGCAGCACGGCGGTGACGTGCGCAAGCCTGGGGAAGCTGTGTGAACATGGCATAGGGTCAGAGCAACGCGTTTGGCACCTTAATTGGCCTGAGGCTGCTGTAGGCATGTGTCTCAGCTGTCGGCATGCGTGCGGAACAGCACTGACGTGTGGCACTGCGATTCGGGCATGTCAGCGGCAGCAGCTATGGACAGGCGCGCCCACCCACTCGCACAGCCCAGTGCTGCCAAGCTTGAAATTCACAACACCAAAGCAAGAATGGGGATCACGCCAAAACCAAGCAGGCAATACCCGGGCGAGTACTGCGGTCGTCACGGTGCTACGGCCGGATAGATCTCGAGTGTCAGACAGTATGACTCATGATGCATGCCCCTGTCCTGCAGTTGTCTGGCCGACCAGTAAAGGGGCTGTGGCCGACGCCCGCTTGGACCGTCATGACCATTGCCGCCACAGGCGGCGCAATCCTCACGGTGTGAGGATGAGGATTACATTGTAGTTGTAATTGCCGCCACACGCGGCGAGTGCACTGTACTAGTAGCGGTGCACATGCATGCAGTCTGCTCCTCAGACAGGCTGGACCCTGTGCATATGCATCAGGCTCTGCATTGAGCGTGTAGGGGATCCTGCCATCGATCAAGCCGCAGTGCTGACAGACGGTTTGCCATGCATATGGGACAATTGTACATGTCAGTGCACTGACAAATCCATGACAGATTTTCCAGGAAACGAAAACAGCTGAAGGCAGCAGGTGGTCGTATGTTATGCCATGGGACACCTGAGGAAGCGGCCAAGGGCAGTAGGCATCATCCATGCCAAGCCATGGTGTTGCAGAGTTTATATTGTGGCCACAGGTGCGACAGCCTGCCTGAGAAGCACCCATGCATGTGCGGCGGGTGCGAGCCTTCATGGCACGCACGAGAGCGGTTCATGCCGCGAGATCTGCAGGCGGAAACTGAGACCCCTGCCAGTGAGAGGTCTGTCTGTGTCACCAAATGTGCTCTTGGTGCACGCTGACGCACGCTGTTGGAGTCGTACGCCTCGGGACGTCCGGTCGACGGTGTACCGCTAGGACGTCGTGCACTCCACTCCTGGCCACGTTCACCGGGAGAGCGCAAAGCCTGCTTGCCCAATCGATCGTTTGGACCACTACTTCGACATAGTACGATGAATTGGAAGGCACTATGGGGCCATTGGGCAAAATCGCGGTTTTGCCCAAAAAGTTGCTAGGCGGACCGCCGAAAGGGGTCGATTTGCCCAAACGACACAAATCGTTGCCCAATCGATTGCCAATGGATCCAACACGCTGAGAACAGTCGGAAACCACTATGACATGCTACACCTGCTGCCATCGACCTGCCTTGGCCGCTGACGTCACGGCGCAGCGAGTCACATAGATCCGTGCGGCCACGTACACAGTCGAGATGACTTCAAACAACACACATGAACACTACCAAGATCTGGTAGATTCCAGTTTTTTGTTGGCCAAGTGCGCCAGCTGGTAGCAGCTATCAGTGGTGGTGCCAAACAGAAACAAGTTTTCTTGTCTGTGAGTACTAGTGCTACCGACATGTCAGCATTGATGATGTCATCCTTGGTCACAAGTCGATCAGGCAACGGGAGACTTATACATCAAAGATGGACCGTTTGAGTACTACAGAGTGCATGCGATCCAAAGTGCTGTGCAGTCGGCGGCAATGGGGAGGGTGTCTGCAACAGATGATATGCTGGTTGTTGAATTAATTAAGGAGCTGATGATGGCGATGGGGCAGCACACATCGTGCCAGTAGGCTGCTCGTCTATTTTGCTTAAGTCTGCTGATGTGAGATGGGATAAATGCGAACTAGTAGAAGCACAGACTGTGCTATCCATGATCACTAGTGCAGATGTCTTGTGAGCTCAGGTAACAGACTGTGCAGTGCATCTCGCCTTCACTGACAAGTTGGCAAGTTCCACGTTGCGTAACACAGGCGCACACTGGATCTTGCCTATCTCCGTTTGTCTTGCGGTGCAACACTGTATTTAATCTGTCCACCCAATGGCGGATGTGCCCAGCGGCAACCTAGGGGAGGCATGCCAGGTCCTCGCCTGAAGTTCCCTACAATAGGGCTGTCCCGAGCTCATTGCCATATCAGCCACAAACAAGACAACACCGCACCGATCTGTGACCACATCAACACCTAGGGACACCTGTAGGCATGTTTTGGAGCGTCTGCGATGTCTTTGGGAACGTTCCAACCCTCTTTAAATTTGGGCAAAAGTGCGATTTTGCCAAAGAAACAGGCCGGATTTCGGCGCGAGGACCAAAAATCAAAACGAACGCCATAGTGATGTCCAAAACATCGTACTATGGCCAAATAGTGGTCCAAACGATCGATTGGGCAAGCAGGCTTTGCGCTCTCCCGGTGAAAGTGGCCAGAAGGGGAGTGCACGCCCCCCTGTACCGCTATAGGGCTCAAGCATCCAGCGGCACGCCCTATACCTAGGCCTTGTGATGCCAAAGCGTGAGAGTCCACCGCCATGCTTGCATCAGGTTTGATTCGGTGGTCACGCTCTCAGACAGAGAGTGAAGAAGCGATCCGAACACATGCATATGTACACGTACGGGTCCGCTGAGATGTATCGCAAGAGTGGCCTCGTGATCTCTCGGGAGCAGGGCAGGCACTACGACGCCGGACTGGATGTGCC